>JAJOZX010001029.1:945000-1007500 GCA_023014485.1 Bathynomus jamesi | reverse complement strand
AACAGGTCCGTTGCTGCCTCCTAACCAGAACCCCCGTCGACTTCGAACCAACCCAGGGCCATAGACGGAGGGGTTAACATATATACATATATATATATTATGGTGCTCCAAAAAAAACATGATTTTGAATATTTGCTCCCCAGTTAATTTCTCATTGCTATCATGCTTCTGAATACTTTTGGGAATTCTTAGCTCGATCCTAGCATATTAAGCCTTCCCACCAGCCTCATGTAAAATTGAGGTTTTGTGATTTTTGAATTATGGAATTAGGTCTGATTTGTAGGTATTATTAATTAAGATTAAGTTGCATAAACTTCATGCAAATAAATTAGGGTTAATTAGAATTTATTTAAAAATACAAAGCATTGATATAGTATAAGTATATGTGCAAAAAAAACAAATCAAAGACGAGCTTAAAATTTGGTATTTCTTCTTATTTCTAGGGAAATTAGATGAAGATTGGCCTTTACCGAGGTTTGTGCCCCCTCACTCCTGCGTAATTGTTTATAACTGTAGCCATCAGGTTTATTTTTGTTTTAGCAGGAGTGGGCCTCTTCCTTTTGGCAGTTATGAACAGTCCGTTTTGATCTTATTTTGATTTTACATTAGATGGTTTAGTGTCCCTTTCTTGAAATCAGGAATTAGTTTCCTGTGGCGCTCTACAACCTGAAGCATGTACTGTCTTTGGGGCTCGTCCTTGGTAATGTTATTTGAGTAATCTTGAATGAGCTTCACAGTTCTTTCTGAAAGATCATTTACTACTTTGACACTTCAAACATATTCAAATGCTTTTCTATATTCAGAATCTACGTTCCACTCACTTGGGTCCTTTGTCATCCATTCCATATCTATTCCCAGAGTTTGTAAAAGAAACATAGAGTTTACTCCAATCAGCGAAATTAATTTCGTCGAAGAGTTTAATTTAGGGAAAGTGGGGACTCCCATTTTAAAACTTTACTTTTTTCATCTTCATAATTTTTTTAGCTATTTGACGCTTTTCAGAGATCTCAATTTTATTTGAAAACAGTGAAAATGAAGCTAACTCTTCTGTCATATACCAAAAATGTCTTTCAAAGGTTTTTATAGCTGCTGAGGCCACATCTGAATCAATTTTACGATAAGAATTTAAATCGTGCCACAATTTTAGGTCATTTATTGCAGCATCACCTGCATTGGTAGCTGATAACCAGGGTTGTATATAAAAAAGCGATGTGAATGTGGAAAAGCGTTCAAGATTTTTTATTTTTTTGGAATCGACCCCAAGTTGACCACTGAAAGCAAACATTTTAGCCGCATGCAAAATGTACGCCATCCACTTTGCATGGTGATATGCTCCTGGCTTTAACCAATGCACACCACGAGGCGGAGTCACTCCCAAGAGAATAAGCATACGTTCCGCACACTCTTTGTAATCTTCTCTTGGTAATGATTTTTTGTCAGAACTTTGGGTCAACGTTTCTTGAAGAAATTTTTTAACATCTTCACAACGAGATTTTAAGGACCGATCTTTAAATTCAAGAATATTGAAATTTTCTTTGTTGATGGTATTCCAAAACTTCTGAAAATTTTTAAAATCTAAATTATTTGGACTACTTTTATCGCCGAAAAGTTTTGACCAAACTGCTTGCAAGATTCTCTCCAGTATGTGGTGTTTACAAGCAAAAAAAAAGAAGTTTTTTTTGGAATAATACTTCTAATTTTACACAGGCTCCATTTTTCCAGCCGGAGTTGGACGCCGTAGTGTCAAAAACAAGACCATATATATTGGATTCGACTTTCCATTCAGTTACTAGAGAATGAGTAGCATTCGCTTGTGTATTACCAGTACCATCGACGATTTTTGGAACGCCAAGGAGCTTTCCCTCTTTATATCCTGGGGCACCAGATATCAGCACTCCTAATCTTTCATCAGCTTCATGCAAAATTTTTCCATCCCAATGAAGATTACAAAATTTTGGGCATACAAAGTTACTTTGATTTCTTCGCCTTTTTCTTGCCGCACTATTTTACTTACTGTCCTCGTATAAATGCAGTTCTTTGGCCAGAAGATAAATTTAAACGATCAGCCTTTTCAGATATTTTTTTTACTTTTGAATAGGTTTCGTGGAAGTTCTAGTGTGATAGCTTTCGAACGCTTTCTTTTTGATTTTTTATCAGAATTTGAAATCACATTTTCATCATTATCACTATCATCTAGTTCTAAATAATCTTCATCAACAATGTCTATCTCATCGTTAAGTTCGCTAGTTGAAGCCTCTTGTAGCTCTCTTCTTCGCATGTCTGTCTCCATTCTGTAAGTGAAATTCTCTTCCCTATTCCTTTTAGCTTGAACCTTTTTTGAATACTTTTTATTTTCGGGTCCCAAAAGAACTTTTCTACCCTCTTTCATTGCATTTATGAAATCAATATCCTCTTTTTTCTGTTCTGTCGTCCTCAACCGATCAGTTTGAACTCTGCGTTCAGCATCTTTATGGGCAATAAAAAAATAGGAGTCAAGATCTCTAACAAAATTTTCTTCCTTTACCTTGTTGGAATTGGAACCTTTCTTTTTTGGAGTGTCCTATAATTCTCGTAAAGGTCTAAAATCTTTTTCTTGACTTTATTTTTACGTTGTGTTTCGATTCCTGATTTCATCCACTGCTTTTCTGCATCTTCTAATTGTACGGTTAAAATTTCTAAGTTTCTCTTTCTTCATTGGTCCATCTTTTATGTAGAAAAAAATAGCGTAAAATGTCCCCCTTCGTTGGGATTCGACCATCAGAGTTTTTCGATAGGCTTTTCTATCAGCCATATTATATGTATCATCTTTTCTTAAGGAAATATTTGAATTATCCTTTGATTTTTTATTTGGATCATCATCATTATTATTACCGTTTCCGTCTGCCATTGAAAAGTAATTAATTATTGATCTTCTTGACAAAAAAATAAGTATTAAATTTTGTAATAATTATTTAAGTTTATATAAACTCAAGTAAAACTACGATTTATTTAATAGATACGCTATTTATGATAGGTAAATCTGAAAAAAAATTAAAAAATGTAAGTATTAAGTATAATGAATTAATTCAATAAAGCATATTTTTCAGCTGCCTGGTGGCAAGGCTTAGTATGTTTCAATGTAGCTAATACTTTTCTCTGGCATTAATATGATATAAAAGAATGAGAAGAAGCCCGGGGAACAAAGTTTTATGAGTTTTTTTCAACATCTTTTAATTTTCGGAGCACCCTAATATATATATATATATATATATGCACACCTACATATATATATATACATATATATGCACACCTACAATATATACATGTATATGCACACCTACATATATATATACACACATGTATATGCACACCTACATATATATACATATATACACACACACACACACATATATATATATTTACACACACACACATATATATATATTTATACACACACACACACACACACCGGGTGTCCCATTCGAAATGAAACAACTTTGAAACTCTAATTTTTAAAGTATTAATGAGAGAATGTTGAAACTTTGCCAGTTACTACACCATATGCATAAGTTTTTGTCATGATGTTTTTTGTTTGTTTAAGATTGAATTATGCTTACCCCACAAGAAAAAGCGAAATGTGTGTTATGGATGGCTGAGTTGAAGTCCCCTACTCTGGTGCAACGGCGATTCCGTACAACCTTTCACAGGGAACCACCCACCAGAAGAGACCTATATGCATGGACCAAGAAATTTGAGGAGACTGGGAGTGTTCTAAAGGAACACTCTGGAGGGCGAACAAGATCAGGAGATGTTGAACGAATACGCGGCGCCTTTGGTAGTAGCCCGAGAAAGTCCATCCGTCGTGTCAGTGTCGAACTGCAGATTCTTCGTTCAACTGGTCAGAGAGTCGTGCGCAAGCAGCAGCAGCTCTATCCATATAAGCTTCAAATTATTCAGCATATAACATGTGAAGCTCTTAACAAAAGGAAACATTATGCTATGCACAATGTATCTAATGTATCTAAATGTTATAATTCACATATATCATATGAAACTTTATGACATTGACTATTTACTGTGCGAATATTACATTGTTTGCATCATTCAATAAAAAATTATAATGTCCCAAAGAAATGTATACCCACTTTGTTCGATAATACCAGCTATGAGGATAATAAATATATTACTTTTTATAAGTTTTTTAATAAAGAATTTTCTCCTGAATCTAAATATGTAATTATTTTTATTAAACATTGAAGAACAAAAAAGTTACAGATGTTTAAATTAGAATTATTATTTTCGAGACTTCATGTGCGATATTTTCTAATATTTTTTTTTATGGCCTGGTCTGCCTTTTAGCCGACTGTTTTGAGATACTTATGTTTAGTGCCTAGCTTAGCCTAGCCATTTCGTTGAGTTCTAATTAGGCAAGACTACAGTTTTGCTCTAACCTTATCTAACATCTTATAACTCTGCGACGTTTGTTCTTTTCTAACGACAATTTGAACATCTTAGATAAAGTGTCATTTAACCATGGAATTTGTAAATTTTTTGAATTAACTAATAATTGCAACATTTATGCTTCAATATCAACACTAAACATAAGTATCTCAAAACAGTCGGTTAAAATATTAGAAAATATCGCACATGAAGTCTCGAAAATAATAATTATAATTTAAACATCTGTAACTTTTTTGTGTTTCAATTTTTAATAAAAATAATTACATATTTAGATTCAGGAGAACATTCTTTATTAAAAAACATATAAAAAGTAATATATTTATATCCTCATAGCTGGTATTATCGAAACAAAGTGGGTATACATTTCTTTGGGACACGCTGTACATATACACACACACACATATACATATATATATATACACACACACACACACACACACATATAAGTATATATACACAAACACATATACATATATATATATGTGTATATATATATATATATATATATATATTATATACATACACACACACATATACTATACATATATATACATATACACATGTATATATACACACATATATACACAGTAAACCCTCATTATTCGCGGTAGATGCGTTCCACTCGTGCCGCGAATAAGGGAAATCCGCGAATACGCCATACTCCAGTGATGTTGTGCCTAATGTACAGGAAGGTGGTTCATATCCTTGCCTTTTAGTGCTCGCGGGCGGGCTGCCTTATGAATTAAGCCAGGCTTCACCATGTGACCTGCAGCATTGGCACAAAAGAGAAAAGTTACACGATCTTTTGCGGCTTTGAATCCCGATGCATGACGCTCCTCCTGACTAATGTAAGTGCGTGATGGCAATTTCTTCCAAAAAAGGGCAGTCTCATCGGCGTTAAAGACCTGTTCAGGCTTATACCCCTGAAATCTTGACATTGTACAGCGAAAAACGTTTTTTGAATCTTTCAAACCAGCCTTTACTAGCTACAAAGTTTGATTCGGGAGTGGTGCTCGTTCCTTCTCCGTCAGCGGCCTTGAAGCAGTGACCGCGAATAATTGAAGCCGCGAATGGTGATGCTGCGAATAGCGAGGGTTTACTATATATATAATAATATATTATATATATATATATATATATATATATATATATATATATATATATATATATATATATATATGTGTATATATATGTATATATATGTGTGTGTGTGTGTATATGTATGTAGATAGATATGTATGTATGTATATATCTATATAAAATATGTGTGTGTGTGTGTATAAATATATAAATATATTCCCTGACGAGGTGCACTTCTGAATACACGAAAGGCCTTGGAAACATTTTTGTTTTTCCTTGTGGATTTGCATCACACACACACACACACACACATATATATATATATATGCATATAACTGCAATGACCGCGCAGTATATAAATGAATAGAAACGACATAAGTGTTAAGGAACGTTTCTGCACACGAGGAGGAGAGATAACGAATAATGAAAAATGAGGCGAACCGCCCAGGAATCGAACCCAGGGCCTTCCAATTGCCGGTCGGACGCTCTACCATTATGCTACGGACCTCACTCAATCACAAATCGAAATTCTCCCACATAGGGCAGAAACCAATGCCCTGAGAGGGCACCCTCGCAAATCGTGAATATGCGCATATAACTGCAATGACCGCGCAGTATATAAATGAATAGAAACGACATAAGTGTTAAGGAACGTTTCTGCACACGAGGAGGAGAGATAACGAATAATGAAAAATGAGGCGAACCGCCAGGAATCGAACCCAGGGCCTTCCAATTGCCGGTCGGACGCTCTACCATTATGCTACGGACCTCACTCAATCACAAATCGAAATTCTCCCACATAGGGCAGAAACCAATGCCCTGAGAGGGCACCCTCGCAAATCGTGAATATGCGCATATAACTGCAATGCAGTTTCTA
Source organism: Bathynomus jamesi (assembly GCA_023014485.1). Lineage (NCBI taxonomy): Eukaryota > Metazoa > Arthropoda > Malacostraca > Isopoda > Cirolanidae > Bathynomus > Bathynomus jamesi. Next base: position 1,001,103 of record JAJOZX010001029.1, on the reverse strand, counting down.
TTCATATATATATATATATATATATATATATATATATATATATATATATGTGTGTATGTATATAAGTATATGTACACGTGTGTGTGTATATGTACATGTGTATATATATATATATATAATATATATGTGTGTATGTGTATATACAGTGCTCGAAGTGAGGCGGGATGGGGTGGGATGCCATCCCACGACTTTTACACACATCTCACGACTTTTACACAAATCCCACGACTTTTACACACATGTGTATATACACACACACACACACATATATACACATAGATATATATACACCCATACATACACACACACACATATATACACATAGATATATACACACCCATACATATATACACACAAACATATATATACACACCCTTATATATATAAACACACATATATATATATATATATATACACACACATATACATATATACATACACATATATGTATACACACATATATATATATATACACACACACATATATATATATACACACACATATATATATATACACACACGCATACATATATATATAACACACACATATATATACACACACACAAACATATACGTATATACATACACATACGTATATATGTATATACACACACACATATATATATATATATATATATATATATATATATTATATATATATAGGGCGTCCCAAAAAAATGTATACACACTTTAAATAATTATAAAGGCAGTGTTTATTAAAATAAATTTCATTTTCAAAATGTAATAGAATCTACAGACATTATTTAATTGTTTTGTCAACGCCTGTTGTCAAACTGACGTCCGTTCTGGTCCAGGCACTGCTGATAACGCGAAGCAATGGAATCGCAAACATCACGAAACATTTCGTTTGGTATTTGTGTGCATTCTCGTTCAATGGCTGCTCTCAATTCAGCGACTGTTGCAGGTTTTATAGCGTAGACTTTGTCTTTTAAGTATCCCCATAAAAAAAAGTCTAGTGGTGTGAGGTCTGGTGAACGCGTAGGGTATTCTACGAAACCCCTTCGTCCAATCCACATCCACATCGTGCCAAGTACCACTCGCAATACTCCACTCTTCGGTCCGGATCATCTTCATTAATAGCATGGACTAATCTTGGAATGTAACTTTTCCATTGACAGCGCTTCAAAATGCGTTCGACAGACGATTCTGAAATTCCTACCTCACGACTCGCTTGCCGCACAGATTTTCTTGGACTTTGGTGATACGTTTCCAGTACTCTTTCTTGCTTTGTGGGGCTTGTCGATGTCCGTGGTCTTCCGGAACGCTTCTTGTGGACATTCTGAACAGTTCCATCGGCTTCAAAACTTATCTCTAATTCGAGTGATGGTAAGTCGCGTTGGTGGATCTGTTTGAAACTCCCTCCTAAACTGTCTTTGCACTTCAACTGCGTTTTCACACTTCCAGTAGCATTTTAGAATGAATTTCCTTTGTTCAAAGCTTAGTCTGACTGCCATTATTAATTCTAATGGGTTTAACTTGGAAAGAAAGAAACATCAATTGAGCTATCAGCTGTTAAAGTGTGTATACATTTTTTGGGGACGCCCTGTATATATATATATATATATATATATATATATATATATATATATATATATATATATATATATATATATATATATGTAAAAATGGACAATTAATAATTCCTATATAGTCTTTATATTCAAATATTCATTTTTACATAAGGACCAAACTCGCATAACGCAAGTTATATGTAGTTCAATTCATACGTCCCTGTCCTTTGTTGACCTTTATCTTTTGTTAATTTTATTAGTTATTCATTCAGCTACCTCTTGTTTATCTATTGTCAACCTATTGTGTGGCTACCAATATGTGTACAATACGCATTCGTACATGTCCACTAAGGACGTACATAATTACATGTAAGTACGTTCACACGTACACTTTGTATTTTTATTTATTTAATTCCTCGCAAGATACTTGTTCATGCTGACAGAAGTGTTCGAATTCCGATGACAACACCAAAGGCCGGCATCTAAATACGAAATCTCCTCTCTTGCTTACTTCTAATCCAAAAACATGATTGTTATATATCGCTATATATTATGCGTGTTATGTTATATAAGCACACCGGACAAAAAATTAGTCACCCCTCTCAGAATGTACCTAATAACGTGTGACGGCGCCTCTGGCCTTGATAACCGCACGAATCCGGCGAGGCAGAGACTCTACGAGGTTGTGCATGTACTGAACATCGATTTGCTGCCACTCGTTCATCAGCCGGTCCCGAAGTTCCGCCAGAGTCCGTGGGTGTCTATTCCTGCGCTTCACTTTCTGTTTCCAGCCTGAACAACACCTTCGACGCATTCAGGATTAAAGGCTTCATTGGACCTGCGATGTACTCGTCGCCTCCCATCATTGGAGAACAAACAAAAACGGGACTCATCGGACCAAATTACACGTTTCCAATCTGCCGCAGTCCAGTTTTTGTGCCTCTGAGCCCATTTATAACGTGCCAATTTGTGACTTGCTGTTAACAGCGGCCTCTTCCGTGGTACCCTGCTCCAGATGTCCATCGCATGCAGTTCTCGTCGCAATGTCCGTTCGGAAATTGGTCGCTGGAGAACCTCATTGGTTTCTTGGCGCAATTGTTCTCTGGTTTGAAAACGATTTGCAGTTACTAGACGAGAAACATGGCGGCGGCCCCTATTGTCGAGAATTGTTTTCCGGCCACAGTTACGCCGTCGATTGTCAGTTGATTGCGAACTACACCACTCTTTGTAAACTCGCTGGACAGTACGCGTTGACACACCAACAAATTGGGCTACTTCAGACATTTTGTGTCCGTGGGCTCTGCCAAACACGATGGCTCCTTTTTGCCACTGAGTAACGTCTGCCTCACGACCCATTTTGCAGACTGTATCCAACACACACTTTGTTCTTCACCACTTCACGAAACAGATCTGATCCTGTGTGCTACGTCACCGCTACTTGTCACTTACCAATGCTACATCAGCGCCCTCTGTGTGACCTTGAACTTCCTACTATCGGTGCTATTAGGGGTGACTAATTTTTTGTCCGGTGTGCTTATATCTGCCCATGTACTTTGTGCTAAATCTCAAAATAATAGTTATCCTAATATAAATATGAAACACTGTAAACTATAGTTAACTGTGGTCAATTGTAATTAACTGTAATGATTTAATATGATTTAATTAATGTACTTTAATGAAACTGTAATTAACGATAATAAGTGAATGTGAATTATTAGTAATTCTAATCATAGTTATAGTAAATCAAAATTACAATGTACTCAGTGATGTACTTTGGTTGTACTCAATGTACGACCCGACATTATGACGCCATTTAGGAATGTATACTCGGCGATATTATTATTTTTTAATTATTTTTCGTTTGGGATAAAATTTTTGATTGACTTCCTATTTTTCCAAATAATTGGTGACGTTCTTTTTAAAATTTCTTAATAATTTTTTAGATTAATAATTAATCCTGAAAAATGGCAATGTTCATGTTTTGTATACATTCTCTCTCCGTTAGAAAACAAGGAAGTCATGCCTTGCCTCAGCATTTAATTGTAAATCTTAAACCTGTAATTTTTGCTCATATGCATATCTTAGTATAAAGAGACCTAGTTCAATTTCCACTTCTAATTAATTCGGCAGATCAGGAAATACGCGGTTTAAGATAAAAATGTGGCTTCATCTTCAACTATCCTGTTATCTGTTTAAGCATTGTCACAGCAAAAAAATTTACTGTATTTTCAAAATATTGTGCAAAAATAATACAGCCTTTTCACATTATAATAATGATGTTAGCAAATTATGGGTATACAAACCCATAAAATTTCTTCCATGTTCATTCAGAATTAGACTTCGAGTCTGAGCACTACCTGTACATTTAGCAGTAAATTATAGTAAGAAACAGTCTTTATCTTCTCCTTCGAGCCTTGCTCTCTCAGAGAACTTAGTCATTAAAATTTCCCGATACGTTCATAAGAAGATCGGGGAACCTTCAGAGAATTTAGTAAGCCTCCCAGAATCCTCGAACCACTATAGAAGAACTCGAAGAGTAGAGTAGTATAGAAGAAACTACTGCAAGTAACAAATCCGTTGCTGCCACCTAACCAGAACCCCCGTCGACTTCGAACCAACCCAGGCCATAGACGGAGGGCGGTTAACAACTGGCGACCTCTGCATCCAGGATTCTTCCAGTCTTCCAGACCCTGGGCTAGAACCAACATCCAGTTCACCGGCGTGTCACGACTTCCAGTTCGCCACATCCACCCTTGAACCAGTGTGTCACGACTCCAAGTTCTCCACGCCTAATCTTCATCCAAGAACAAGTGGCGAGCAAGACACGTCTTCACATTTTAGGAACGAAGATGGAAACGACCTCGTGGAAATACCAAAGGATCTCGTAGATATAGCCATTGACTTTGTCAACGACTCACCTTTGTATGGCCACATGGGGGCCGGATCGCACCATCAAGAGTCTTTTGGAGCGATACCATTTTCCCGAAATGAACAGAAAGGTACATGATACATCGCCTGAATGTCCGTCTTGTTTAAAAACACCAAAGGCAACGTACCGTCCACAGCTCCCATGCATAAATATCCAGTATGCCAAAGGCCCTGGCAAAGAACCGGAATGGACATACTGGGACCATTCCCAAAACATCAAAGGGAAACCAGTATATCCTTGTGTTTACGGACCACTTCTTCGCGTTACAGCGAAATTAGTTGCCATTCCAAACAGACCTCGGAAACTGTGGCAAGAGCCCTAGTAGAACACGTCATCCAAAACAAACACTACTACTTCCATCCTAATTTCGATAACGCCCTTAGTTTCACTTCCAAAACTGTTCGAGTCACTCTGTAACATGTGTAAAATTAAAAAACACACATTGTGGCATACATCCGCAGGCAAAACGCTTAGTGGAAAGGCACAATCGAAAGATCTTAGAAGCCTTCGCCACGTTGTCGATGCATCCTCCCGTACATGGGATGATTCCCTCCCAATGGTGCAAACAGCCATCAACAATGGCTATAACGTGTCTATCGGGGACACCCTTCATTTCGTCCTATATCACTACGACAGGCGGCTACCTTTTGATTTGCCCGACCAAATCGACCCAGCATTCTAACATCTTCCGAGATGGCAGAAGCAAATCAGCAACTAGCTGAACGATCTTTAAAATTTTTTGACATAATCTGCCATGTGCCCTTGACCAACGAAACCAACAGATGGAGGCAAGAGCAACATAGGCGTCATCCCGTCAATGGACTATAATCGTCGGTATACGATGTTACCTAAAGAGCGTGAAACCGTTAAGTGCTCATCGCAAATTATACCAAAAATGGGATGGCCTATATAGGATTATGATAAACCTCGGAAAGAACCGTTACGAAATCTCGACCTCCGGGATCATTCCAAACTAAAAAGGTCATTCACGCTGATAATTTGAAGATGCTGCCGAACAACACCTTCCCAAATCATCTGCCAGGCGTTCGAGCCGCCTATCCTTCGAAAGATCAAGGTATTAACAAATCCACAGGGATAAAAAACTGAAGTGGTCCCGCGGGAACCACTACCCATGACGAAGATTGGTACCTCGTAATACCACCAGTACTCGAGCCCAATCTCTGAACAAAGGAGGCCCCAGAACCCAAGAGTCCCATCGGACCAGACCCTGAGAAACTCCTAGAGGATCACTCAGTGGAACTCCCACCATCTCCTCTGTCACCACCCTCACCGATTGATGATCGACGCACGACCCTACATACCGCCAGCAAATGCATCAACCACGTGAACTAGAACCTTCACATAAGAAAGAACCCGCTCAGAATCCGAGCTTAACGGTTTCGACCCCCATTGCCACCAAAACGAGGCCGACTACTTCGTCCACAAACACAAATATTCACTCGGCCCACCCCCAGCTTCCGTATAATCTAAGACGTAGAAATGAATAAAATTGTCCACCTTTATAATTTTTCCAAATTATTTACTCTTGTAGCCCTACATTAAAATTTCGATCGTTGTTGTTTATAGAAAGCTTGCAGAAGGTAAATTTTTGAAAGGACACGCGGACCTTTTTATCAATTTGCAACCCCTTGCTAGAATTAAAATCAATCTCCTTCAGATAAAAACCCAATTAAAACGTTGAAAAGTAAAGTTCAGGATTCTGTTAAAATATCCCGGGAACAGACCAGATTAGTCGTGTTCTGTTAGAAAATACATCCGAAAATATTCAAACTACAGCACGCACCCTATAAGAAATATTAGCATTACCATGGATAGAAACTGGAACTCAAAACTCAGAAAAAATTTAATCAACGGAATAAAAGGGGACTGATAGATATAGGAGGAAAATAATTCAAAGGTTTATTCGGATTAGCAACCGAAGAAGATATTAAAAGAATTGAACTCAAATTGAATCTCTTCGCTCGCGCGAAATCGGGAATATAATGGACATACATTTAGAACAAACTATTAGTTTCTACACGAAAACAATCGCTTTCCTCCACGCCCTTTCGGACAGATTCACATAACCTGAATCCCTGTTAGCTCATACAAAGAACACAAAAGATATCTAGAATTTACTAGAATAATTAACCTACAAGTAACCCTAATCGATAAATATTTACAGCAAATAATTACGATTCATTCCAAGGTTTTCCGTGCAACCCAGCTAGCCCATAGAAAAATCACTCTTTCCACACTAATACCATGGGAAACACTTCAGTCCTTGGTTCACAACCGCCCAGACACAATTAAAATTATCACCCATATTCCCCCTCAATCATACTAATTAGCCCCAATTTCTAGAATACACCTGGACTGTACATGGACCACGCCCCTACACGTACCTCATATTGTACCATTTTTCGATTTACTCACTTATGACGTATATAAATTTCACCCTTTCCAACACCCTACCAAAACAATTCTAATGTTTATCGATTGTAGCTACCCACAGTACCACCTTACCTTTTCCTCACCAAAGATCTGTCAGCATATTCTATATGTCAGATAGCGATGTCCGGCATTGCAGATTCCCGCAAACAAATACAACTCGTTTGCCCTCCACTCAAAACCATCATTCTTCTTCCAACTACTAGGTCTTGCTTTAATTCGATTTAATTCGTGACTGTCATGCCCCCCTGCCTCGGTATGTTCATTTACAAAAATTTCATTCCTCTAAACCGTCCAACTTCGAATTGACCAGACATCTGGCTTTCTTTCGCGAACAGGACTGCCGCTACTTTCGAGTGTCCGTCAAATTATTCCCTCATCACAATACCATGGTTATTCGTCTACCAATTGGTTGCTCCTTGCGTTCAAAACCTTCCAAATATACAACCCTTACAAGGTTACCATTAATGAACTCATACCCCTTCCCGTCGCAAATTAAATTAACCCGTCATAAGATCTTAAATCTCCCCATGAGACCTATAACCATCCTACCCGAACTACATGCCCCTGAATGGAATGATCAATTAAGTCGGTTTAAAATTTCGGATGATAACCAAATAACCTCTTACAAAATACTACAACCTGTAACAATTTTTTTCAACATCTGCCGTTCGTATCATTATTGTATGTGCTATTATCCCGGTATATTTGTGATAAAAAGATCGTTCTTGGAACAAAGGGAAACAAGAGACACCGAACCACGTGAAACTATTTATGCACGACCAAGAGGTGCGTACCCAAGACCACGTGAACTAGACTTAGCCACCCCGAGTTATGTTGTGTATATAAATCTATATTATAAAACCTATAGTTATCATTTAGTTAGGATGTTATATTATCGTATTAATATCATTCTAGAGGGGGACCCTGTAAAAATGACAATGAATGATTCCTATATAATCTTTATATTCAAATATTCATTTTTACATAAGGACCAAACTCGCATAACGCAAGTTATATGTTGTTCAATTCATACGTCCATGTCCTTTCTTGACCTTTATCTTTTGTTAATTTTATTAATTATTTATTCAGCTACGTATTGTCAACCTATTGTGTGGCTACCAATATATGTACAATACTTTACGCATTCGTACATGACCACTAAGGACGTACATAATTACCTTACATGTAAGTACGTTCACATGTATACTTTGTTCCTCGCAAGATACTCGTTCATGCTGACGCAAGTGTTCGAATTCCGATGACAACACCAAAGGCGGGCATCTAAATACGAAATTTCCTCTTTGGTTATACTCAATGTACGACCCGACATTATGTCGTCATTTAGGAAGGTATACTCGGCGGTATTGTTATTATTTTTTTTGTATTTTTTTCGTTGGGATAAATTTTTGATTGACTTCCTATTTTTCCAAATAATTGGTGACTTCTTTTTAAAAGTTCTTAATAATTTTTTTGGATTTAACTTAATAATGAATCCTGATTAAAATTTGCAATGTTCATGTTTTGTATACATTCTCTCTTCGTTAAAAACAAGGAAGTCATGCCTTGCCTCAGCATTTAATTGTAAATCTTAAGCCTTTAATTTTTGCTCATATGCATATCTTAGTATAAAGAGACCTAGTTCAATTTCCACTTCTAATTAACTCGGCAGATCAGGAAATACGCGGTTTAAGATAAAAAATATGGCTTCATCTTCAAATATCCTGTTTATCTGTTTAAGCATTATCACAGCAAAAAAATTTACTTTATTTTCAAATATTGTGCGAAAAATAATACAGCCTTTTTAACATTTAATAATAATGATGTTAGCAAATTATGGGTATAAAAACCCACAAAATTTCTTCCATGTTCATTCAGAATTAGACTTCGAGTCTGAGCACTACCTGTACATTTTAGTAGTAAATTACAGTAAGAAACAGTCTTTATCTTCTCCTTCGAGCCTTGTTCTCTTCAGAGAACTTAGTCATTAAAATTTCCCAATACGTTATAAGAAGAATCAGGAAACCTTCAGAGAATTTAGTAAGCCTCCCAGAATCCTCCGAACTACTATAGAAGAACTCGGAGAGTAGTATAGAAGAAACTACTGCAAGTAACAAATCCGTTGCTTCCACCTAACCAGAACCCCCGTCGACTTCGAACCAACCCAGGCCATAGAGGGAGGGGTTAACATATACATACACACACACACACACACACACATATATATATATATACACATATAAATGCACACACACACACACACACACACACACACACATATATATATATATACACACATATAAATGCACACACACACACACACACACACACACACACACATATATATACATATATATATATACACACATACATACATATATATATACACACACACACACACACATATATATACACACACACACATATATTATATATACACACATATACACATATATATATACCACGGGGCTTCAATAAACCTTAGCCCCCCGCCCCGTCCATGGCCTAAACCAGGGTTTCTCAACGGGGGCGAAAATGAAATTCTTGGGGGGCGAAAGTGGGCGAAAATTTGACTGAAGGGGGGCGAAAATTTATTTAGGCAACGATTAAAATTAAATTATTTTCGAATTGCTCATCAATGGTTTTGAAACACTATTCGGAGTATGTATTGTGCCGTCGATGACGTTAAAGGGAATTGACCAATGAGAAGTGCAGTGGGGCGGGGTCGTCATTCAAAGCATTCTATAGCGGCTTAGTGACGGTTACGCATACGGTGCGTCAGTTCTTACCTAATTAGAAGCGTGGGCGGGTGTTATTTTTTGTGCTATTATCTATTATCATTGATTTTTCTTTTAGTGCTTTAGTGCTTCTTAATTTTCGCGTTTGTCCCTTGTTTCGAGTACGGAGACATGACCTCGTTGTCACGTTTCTAGTCACTCAATTTAATCACTCAATTAGTGTTTCTTAAGAATAAAATAGAGTTTCGAATGTTCGCTTTCTTATCTGATAAAAATTCATAAATAAGGAGTGCTAACACATGTATAAATGTGATTTTCCTTTGAAACCGTTGCAAGGTTTAAGGCGGAGGATGCCAGTTTGGCCTACTTCTCGGGAATGAGGCTACTTGAACTTAAAATTAGGCTTGCGCTACTAAAATGATAACGTGATTATTATTTTTAGTGCGCTTTTAGTGCTTTTTAGCTGCCAAACTAGTGCCTTTTAAATTTTTTAATTAAAAAGTAGCCTGATGATTCACATGATTGTGATGAAATGACATCTTGTATAACTAGCATCATAGCAAAATTAAAAGTACAATTATTAGCCTATTACCCTAGTTTGCTAGTCTGAGTTGGAGATTGAGTCAGAAGGACAAAAAATTGAGTAGTTGAGGTTGGAGGTTTTGTGTACTAACTCCACAGCCTTGCTAATGACACATCTAAACCCTTTTTTTCAAATTCAGATATTTTTTTAAATACTTTATCGTTGTCAATTTTTTATTGTAATTACATAATGCACAAGACCCCTTATAATGTCAAGTGGAGCAAAGAAAAAGTGTCGCCAATACCTTGGTGAATACCTATCTTACGGTTTAATTGAAAGCCCTCTCGATCCAAAAAAGCCTATGTGTCTTTATGTAATAGTACTCTTTCGAATGAAGCTTTAAATTTAAAACCTTCAAGACTTCTTGACCATTTCAAAAGGAAGCATCCAGATAAAGCTAATAAAAAACCGTTGACTATTTCAAAAAATTGAAAACCAATTTTGAGCAGCAACCTAACTTACTTACACATTTTGTAAAAAAAGATACCAAATTAGATGAAGCCAATGTTGCGTCATATGAGATTGCAAAAATTGTTGCAAAAAATGGCTGTCCTCATACAATTACTGAGAAAGTCATAAAGCCTATATTAGAAACTGTTATTTCAAATGTGATGCATGAAGATCCTTCAGGTATCTTAAAAAGTTTATCATTAAGCAACGATTCAATTTGAAGACGAATTGATGAAATGTCAGTGAATATTGAAGAACAACTAGTTGAAAGATTGAAAAAAACTAATTTCTCAATTCAGGTTGATGAGTCCACAGTTGTTGATAACAAGGCCCTTCTCATGGCGTATGTACGTTATTTTAATGATGATTGTAAATTGAAAGAAGATATATTATTTGTGAAATACCCAGAAACTGACACTACTGGGGAATCTATTTTTATTGCTTTAAGATCCTGGTTTGATGAAAATAAAGTTCCATTAGAAAATTTGATATCGATTGCAACTGATGGTGCTACCTCAATGGTCGGAAGGCATAAAAGCCTCGTAGCACATTTGAAAAAAATATGTCCTGGAATCATTGCAATACATTGCATTGTTCACAGCCAAATCTTGTAGCAAAAAATATGAGTCCAATTCTACATTATTCACTTGGTATAGTTATTAAAACTATCAATAAAATAAAATCACATAGCAAATATGATCGCCTATTCAGGAAGTTTTGTTCTGATCATGATGAACAGTATGTAAGACTTCTTTTACATACGGAAGTCAGATGGCTCTCCAAAGGAAATTACTTAGCAAGATTTATAAACCTTTTTGATACCATAGTTAACTTTCTAGAAAGTGAAGGGGACGGAGATATTGCTAAAGAAATAAGAAACATAAATAACGTATATTATATGGCTTGGATATTTCGAAGCTTAAGGAGTATCACTTCAACTTCAAGGAAAATTATTACACTGACTGATTGTAAACAGTATGAAAGCATTTACTGAAAAATTGGAAATTTTCAAGATAATTACTTAAAAAAATGTTTCACAGCATCCTGAGCTGGCAGAAATTTGTTCTTCACTTACCAAAATGGATCTTGAAAAACGTATCTGGACACTTATGTTCGTTAAAAAGTGACATGAACAAAGATTCTCTGATTTATTTTCTTTGAAGTAAAACATGGATGTTAGACCATTAATTGGATGTTAGTTCAGCTGAAGAAGAAATTCAAGAAGAATTAATGAAATACGATGCAATGATAACTCAAATACACGTATGATAAAGTAGGAGACTGAATTCTGGTCATTAAAAGACTAAACCTATATCCAAGGTTATGGACCGAAATGGCCAAAATAATTGTCTGTTTCCACATCATATATGGTTGAAACTGGGTTTAGTTCAGTGAATAAATTACTAACAAAGGAAAGAAACAGATTGGATGTATGCAGAAGAGGTGACATAAGAATTAAGTCAGCGACATTGAACCGAACATTGCATATTTAGTAGAAAAACACCAATCTCAAGGATCTCATTAAATAAAATAGTAAGTTTGAAAGTTTTTATTTCACTTTTTTGTGTGTGTAGGGGGGCGATTTGAAAATAGAGTGGGCAAAAAAATTTTCAAAGGGCGATGGTTAAAAAAAGGTTGAGAACCACTGGCCTAAACATTAAAGGTACAGTAAACTAAACATACCTTACACAGGAGAATTTAATCCTGCATTTAATGAGAAATAATTAAAACTTGGTGTTCCCGGCATTGGCTTCTAAGAGCCTGAATTCGCTTTGGGTAGCTTGCCAAAAGTGGACGCGAATAGATCTTGATCGTTACGCAAATTTGCTAAAACAGTTTCAATGTGTTGCGTCATTGTATCCTTCGAAAATCGATTTGCTGCAGGTTCTTGAAACAAGAGACATTCAACCTTGTCCTTATAACTGATCCAATGTGTTCACAGACGTTCAGGTCAGGAGAATTTCCTGGCCATTCTTCATTTCCAAAGAAATCGATCTCATGGTTCCGCAACAACTGTTGAGTGGCTAATGCCTTAAAGCAGGGGGCCTTATCGTGCAGAAGTGTGACCTGATCGACATCCATAACATTGTTTGGGTTCTTAGGAAAAGGAATGACATGCTGGGATAGAATAATATCACGAAAATACTGTCCATCCCAACTCTGACCATTTGGCTTCAGCACCCACATGAGCTTCTTTGCAGTGAACAAACAAACACACCAACACAGTCTGGACTTTTTAATAATTCGCGATAATGTTCATTGTCATCGATTTCATCTGATGTTGTGGCCCACACTCGATCATTTTGGTAGTTAGGCCGACGTGTTACGTAAACAAAAATTCGTCGGAGACAGCTAAATGCATGAAAATCATCCACATCCCAATCTTCAAGATGATGGGCAAACCACATTCTGTCATCGATGTTGAGTTTTTCTTGGCTTTGGAAGTTCATGCCAAGGCTTTAAACCTTGCCTATGACGGTACAGTCGAATGATCTCACCACTAACGATCTTTCCTCTCAACACTTCGATCTCTTTAGAAAGTTTAGCACAGCTGTTTTTCCGCTTACGCGTACCGCTTTCAATGATGTCCTTTGTTTCCTGAGAGAGTGGCAAAATTTGGGCGCCCAGATTTGGTTGTATGCATTCACATTCATCCAAAGTTTTATTCCATTTCTTTTGACGAAGTCCTCACTTCTTCGCAACTTTTTGGCAACCCATGAACGTGTTATAAAGGTGGCTCCAGCATCACGAGCTTCCCGAAATTTATGCTCGTATGCGATCTATCACACGTTGCCTCTCCGAATCACCAATTAATTGAGAAGCCATTATATTATCACTTTATCAGCTAGAGTAATTTTAATACCTGCAATAAATAAAGAATTTTATATATTTTTATAATCACTAAAAACTTTTTCGATATAATAAATATGTAAGCTGAAAATGGGGGGGGCTAAGGTTTTTTGGAACCCCCTATATATAATATATATATATATATATATATGTTAACCCCTCCGTCTATGGCCCTGGGGTGGTTCGGATTGACGGGGGTTCTGGTTTAGGAGGCAAGCAACGGATAGGTGCCTTGAAGTGGTTTTTCTTCTATGTTACTCTCCGAGTTCTTCTATAGTGGCTCGGAGGACTCTGGTAGATTTGCAATCTAAATGCTGAAGGTTCCGGATTCTTCTTATAGCGTATCCGGAAAGTTTTCTAAGTTTTTCTGAAGAGAGCAAGGCTCGAAGGGGACAATAAAAAGTTTCTTCAACTGTAATTTACTGCTAAAAAATACAGGTAGTGCTCAGCCTCTGAATTAGCTTCTGAATGACAATGGATGAATTTGAATGGGTTTATATACCCAAAAACTGCTAACATTATTATTATTAAATGCTAAGAAGGCTGTATTATTTTTGCACAATATTTAAAAATAAGTAAATTTTTTAGCTGTGGTAAGGCTTGAACGAGTAAACAAAATATTTGAAGACGAAACCATATTTTTATCTTAAACCGCGACTTTTCAGATCTGATGTTATCATGATCTGCCAAGTTAACTAAAAGTGGAAATCGGACTATGCATCTTTACACTAAAATATGCATATGAGTGAAATTTTAAGGTTTAAGATGTACAATTTTAATGCTTAGGCAAGACATGATCTCATTGTTTATAACGAAAGAGAGTGTATACAAAATGTGAACATTGCAAAGCTTAACAGGATTCCTTATTAAGCGAAATCTAAAAAATGATTATGAGATTTTAAAAAACAACAGGTCACCAATTATTTAGCAAAGTGAAAGTGAATCAAATATTTTATCCAAACTCGCGTTGGGCGATTTTGGTCCTTATGTAAAAATGAATACACACACGTACATACATAGGAGTATAGGCATTATATAAAGTTAAATATATAAGATTATACATGAACCATATAACACATGAATTTTTAAAATGGATACTTTTTCTTACAATGGATACAGAGACTATATAAATGAATACAAGAATTACATGAAGGATAAGATAATATAGGAATATGGGAATTATTTATGGTTCATTTTTACAGGGCTCTTCCCTCTAGAATGATATTAATATAATAACGTAACATCCTAACTAAGGCTAACTAGATGATAACTATTGGTTTTATAATACAGATTTATATATACAACATAAGTCGGGTGGTTTAAGTCTAGTTCACGTGGTCTGGGTACGCACTCTTGGTCGTGCATAAATAGTTTCATGTTCCGTGTCACTGGGTTTTCTTTGTTCCCAGAATGATCTTTTCATCACAAATACACCGAGGATAATAGCACACACAATAATGATACTAACGGCAGATGTTGAGAAAATGGTTACCGGTTGTAGTATTTGTAAGAGGTTGTTTTGGTTATCATCCGAAATTTTAAACCGGCTCAATTGATCATTCCATTCAGGGGCATGCAGTTCGGGTAGGATGGTTACAGGTTTTATGGAGAGATTTAAGATCTCTATGACGGGTTTAAATTTAATTTGCGACGGAAATGGGTATGAGTTATTAAGGGTAACCTTATACGGGTTGTATATTTGGAGGGCTTTTGAACGCAAGGAGCAACCAATTGGTAGCCGAATAATCATAGGGATTGTAATGAGGGAATAATTTGATGGACACTCGAGGGTAGCGGCAGTCCTGTTCGCGAAGGAAACCCAGATGTCTGGTCCAATTCGTAGTTGGATGGTTTTAGGGGAATGAAATTTTTTAAATGAACATACGGGGGCATGCCGGTCACGAATTAAATCGACAAAGCAAGACCTAGTAGTGGGAAGAATAACTGGTTTGAGTGGAGGGCAGATGAGTTGTTTATTTGGTTGCGGGAATCGGCAATGCCGGACGTCGCTATCTGACATCATAGAATAAGCTGATAGATCTTTGGTGAGGAAAAGGTAAGGTGGTACGGTGGGTAAATACAATCGATAGACATTAGAGTTATTTTGGTAGGGTGTTGGGAAAGGGTGAAATCTATATACGTCATAAGTGAGGAAATCGAAAAATGGTATAATTATGAGGTATGTGTAGGGGCGTGGTCCATGTACAGTCCAGGTGTATTCTAGAAATTGAGGGTAATTAGTGTGGTTGAGTGGGAATATGGGTGATAATTTTAATTGTGACTGGGCGGTGTGAATCAAGGACTGGAGTATTTCCCATGGTATTAGGGTGGAAAGAGTGATTTTTCCATGGGCTAGCTGGGTTGCACGCAAAACCTTGGAATGAATCGTAGTTATTCGTTGTAAGTATTTATCGATTAGGGTTACTTGTATGTTCATTATTTCTATTAATTCTAGATATCGTTTGTGTTCTTTGTATTGAGCTAACATGGATTCAAGGTATGTGAATCTGTCCGAAAGGGAGTGAAGGAAGCGATTGTTTTCGTGTAATGACCTAATAGTTGTTCTAACATGTGTCCATTATATTGTCGATTCCGAGCGAAGAGATTCAATTTAAGTTCAACTCTTTTAATATCTTCTTCGGTTGCTAATCCGAATAAACCTTTGAACAGTTTCCCTCCTATATCTATCAGTCCCCTTTTACTTCTTTGGTTAAAGTTTTCGGAATTTTTGGTTTCAGTTTGTATCCATGGTAAGGCTAATATTTCTGATAGGGCGCGTGCTGTAGTTTGAATATTTTCGAGGGTATTTTCTAACAGAACGCGACTAATCTGATCTTTTCCTTGGAAAGAATTTTGGACTTTACTTTCAAACGTTTCTAATTGGGTTTGTATCTGAAGGAGATTGATTTTAATTCTAGCAGGGGGTTGCAAATTTATATAAAGGTCTGCATGCCCTTTCAAAAATTTACCTTCTGCAAGTTTTTCTATAACAACTCCGGTAGAAATTTTAATGCTAGGTCTACAAGAGTAAATAATTTGGAAAATTATAAGGGGGACAATTTTATTCATTTCTACGCCTTAAGTTATACGGAGCTGGGGGTAGTTGTGTGGATACTTGTGTGGATACTTGTGTTGGTGGGCGAAGGGGTCGGCCTCGTTTTGGTGGCAATGGGGGTCGACCGTTGAGCTCGGATTCTGAGCGGGTTCGTTTCTTATGTGAAGGTTCTAGTTCACGTGGGTGATGCATTTGCGGGCGGTATGTCGGGTCCGTGCGTCGATCATCAATCGGCGAGGGTGGTGACAGAGGAGATGGTGGAGTTGGAGGAGATGGTGGAGTTCCACTGAGTGATTCTCTCGAAGGGGTTTCTCCAGGGTCTGGGTCCGATGGGACGCTTGGCTCTGGGGCCTCCTCTTGTTCAGAGATTGCCTCGAGTAATGGTGGTATTACGAGGTACCAATCTTCGTCATGGGTAGCGGTTCCCGCGGTGACTACTTCAGTTTTTTGATCCCTGCCCGATTTGTTAATATCTTGACCTTTTGAAGGATAGGCGGCTCGAACGCCTGGCAGCTGTTTTTTGGGAAGGTGTTGCTCGGAAGCTATCTTCAAATTGTCAGCGTGAATGATCTTTAGTTTGGAATGATCCCGGAGGTCGAGGATTTCATAACGATTTTTTCCGAGGTCTTTCATAATCCTATATGGGCCATCCCATTTCGGGTATAATTTGCGATGAGCCCCTGGCGGTTTCACGCTCTTCAGATAACATCGCATACCAACGATTATAGTCCGTTGACGGGGATGACGCCTATGTTGTTCTTGCTCCATCTGTTGGTTTCGTTGGTCGAGGGCATAGCGGATTATGTCAAAAATCTTGAAAGATCGTTCAGCTAGTTGCTGATTTGCTTCTGCCATTTCGGAAGATGTTAGGACTGCCGGGTCGGTTTGGTCGGGCAAATCAAAAGGTAGACGCTTGTCGTAGTGATATAGAACGAAATGAGGGGTGTCCCCGATGGACACATTATAGCCATTGTTGATGGCTGTTTGTACCATGGGAAGGGAATCATCCCATGTACGGGAGGATGCATCGACAACGTGGCGCAGGGCTTCCAAGATCTTTCGATTGTGCCTTTCCACTAAGCCGTTTGCCTGCGGGTGGTATGCCACAATGTGTGTATTTTTAATTCTACACATGTTACAAAGTGACTCGAACAGTTTGGAAGTGAAACTACGGGCGTTATCCGAGATTAGGATGGAAGGAGTGGTATGGTTTTGGATGACGCGTTCCACTAGGGCTCTTGCCACAGTTTCCGAGGTCTGATCTGGAATGGCGGCTACTTCGCTGTAACGCGAGAAGTGGTCCGTAAACACAATGATGTACTGATTTCCCTTTGATGTTTTGGGAAATGGTCCCAGTATATCCATTCCAGTTCTTTGCCAGGGCCTCTGGCATACTGGATATTTATGCATTGGAGCGGTGGATGGTACGTTGCCCTTATGCTTTAAACACGACGGACATTCGGCGATGTATTCATGTACCGTTCTGTTCATCTCGGGAAAATGGTATCGCTCCAAAAGACTTTTGATGGTGCGATCCGGCCCCATGTGTCCATAAAAAGGTGAGTCGTGACAAAGTCCAATGGCTATATCAACGAGATCCTTTGGTATCTCCACGAGGTCGTTTCCATCTTCGTTCCTGAAATGTACGAGCCCATCTTTGAGGTTGTACTGTTCTTTTACCTTCGATGGTTCCTTTTGTTCCAGGCGCGCCCGAAGGTTTGGGTGTGTTGGTCCTGTTGTTGGGAGTATTGCAGACACTCGTAGTCGAACACAGGAAGAAGTCCTATTTTATTCACTCGGGCGTCGGGCTTGAGTCTCGACAATCCGTCTGGAATAACTTGCAGTTTTCCCGGTTTGTATACGATTTTCGCTGCAAAATCCTGAATCAACAGAGCCCATCTACTCAATCGTCCTTCAAGTAGCTTGTCCTTGAAGAGGTACGTGAGTGGCTTATGATCAGTCTTGATGGTTACATCGTAGCCATAGACGATATTTCGGAATTTTTTCAAAGCCCAATATACCGCTAGGGCCTCTCGGTCCGTAGTGGAATAATTCCGTTGAGGTGCAGAGAGAAGTTGACTGGCATAAGCAATGGGTAATTCCACACCGTCTACGTCCTGTAACAGGACGGCTCCTAGTCCATAGGAGGAAGCATCTGTGGCTATGATGAAGGGTCTTGTGTAATCAGGATATTGTAAAATGGGATGACAGGTTAGTTTATTAATTAAAGTTTCAAAGGCATGTTGGTGATCGGATTCCCAGTTAAATTTCGAATTTTTCTGGAACAAATTAGTAATGGGTTTAGCAATATTCGAAAATTGGGGGATAAAGTTCCGATAGAATCCGACAAAACCAATAAATGCACGGGCGTCGTCGATGGTCTTGGGTACAGGGTACCTTTCCAGGGCTTCGAGTTTGGCTGGATCAGGTTTAATTCCTGTGGACGAGAGTAGGAATCCTAGGTATACCAGGGATTCTTGTAAAAAATTGCACTTTGCAAGCTTCAGTTTAAGGTGTGCTTTTCTCAAGTGTGATAGCACATTATGAAGGCGTTGAAAGTGTGTTTTTATGTCCGAACTATAGACGATAATATCGTCAAGATACACGAGAGCTTCGACACCTAATAGGTCGGAAAGGACTATATTCATCAACCTAGAGAAATTAGCAGGCCCATTTCGGACTCCGAAAGGTAAAACCTGGAATTCGTAATGGCCTCGGTTAGTGGAGAAAGCAGTCATGCCCGAGATTCGGGACTGACCTCCATTTGCCAATAACCTGATGCTAAATCGAGGGATGAAAAAAATTCGCTTTCCCTACGTTCAGAATTGTTTCCTGCATGTTTGGAATCGGGAAACGGTCTGGGATGGTAATGTTATTCAGGCGTCTAAAATCTATACAAGGGCGAGATGTTCCGTCCTTTTTGGAGACGAGAATCATAGGAGCGGACCAGGGACTAGCTGAAGGCTGAATGACATCCTGCTCCAACATGTCCTTGATGTGTCCTCAATAGTGACTAACTGAGAATGTGGAACCCGATAGGGAGGAATGAAAATGGGTTTGGAATTGGGTTCCAACTTGATTTCAAAAGGGACCAAATTAGTTCGGCCCAGAGGATCTCCGGTTAGGGCAATCACATCTTTATTTCTTATCAGGAAATCGAGAAGTGATTCCATTAGTTTGGGATCCTGTAAAGCTGGTGACTCCTGAAGGGAGTGCTTCAGACATTTCTTATATTCTTCTTTTAATATTGAAGGCTTTAATTCTAAGGAACTGGAAACACGATTTATCGTACTGATGGGGAAATCTGAATCTATTTCTACTGTGGAAACAGTTCCTATTTTCTGATTTGAAGTTAATTCTATAGATCTTTCTCCTTTGTTTAAACAAACAACAGGGATAGCTGAATTCTGACTCTGACTAAGGACTTGGGCAATAAGAACATCTCTTTTGAAATTACTTTTCTCTGTAATCAGAGTACGCTCTGACTCTAATAATTTTCCTTGACTGTTAACTACTTTTGCTAGGAAACAAATCTTCTCATAAGGTGCTACTGTTATATGCTCGGTAGGGCATATGAAAAATTGTGAATCTGATTCTGGTTCGGCGACTAAAATTTGCCTTATTGGCTGAACTGAAGCTGGCTGACTGGAAACTGCTGACTGGAACTGGCTGACTGGAAACTGGCTGACTGGAAACTGACTGACTGGAAGCTGGCTGACTGGAAACTGACTGACTGGAAACTGACTGACTGGAAACTGACTGACTGGAAACTGACTGTCTGGAAACTGACTGTCTGGAAACTGCCTGGGTTGATCCAACTGGATTCAACAACTGGAACTGATTACCCTGGGGTCTGATTTCTGGAGCGGTTGTCCCTCTGGATGCAACCGGCCGACTTGATCTGCTATCAAGTAGAGGGGGTTTCCTATTTCTTTCGGAAATCTGAACTGAGCTAAGTCTATTAGCATTAAGTTGTCTGTCATCCTCGCGGAGATGGTGTGTCCTATTTCGACACTTTACTAACTTTCCGGCTGGGTAAATCTCCCATTGATTCCGGTTAAAAAAATCCATCCCTAGTAGGATGTCTGTCTGAAAGGTGGCGACTGTGTCCACTATACAACATTTCGCGGGGTATACCGCGTTTCCAATTTCTAAATATAACTCAATTTCTCCATATGTGGGTATGGGTGTGCCCGTAACTCCTCTAAGTTGGCAGGATGGTGCCTTAAGTTCATATTTATAATTGTACTCTCTAGTAATTCATCTACGCATTGTTTCTTAATTAACGTTGCGTGTGCTCCTGTATCTAGGAGAGCAGTTAAATCTTGGTTATCCGTACTACAATTTATTATTAAATCTAAGAGGTCCGCACCTATTATCCTGATGGGGAGTTTGTGTGCGTATCTGGGCTTACTACTGTAATTTAGGAGGGAGGAGGTTGAACTGCTGCCTCCAATGTAGGGTCTAAAAAAGGGATCACATGGTCTTCTATGGGAGGACCTGGATCATATTCTACGGGGATATCATACGCTGAAGGGTGTTCTTGAAAACTGTTCTCTGGGGAAAATGATTCCTCCCCGGGTACTTCTACGTACCGAACTAGTTGACCTTGCTGGTTGTATTGGGGTTTATACATGGGGTAAGAGTGTGGGTGACCCTGTGGTCGTGATTTTTGGGTTGGTAGTTTCGACTGAGCTGGGAATGGACTGTTTCTGGGGATTGGTTGACTTTTGGGATACGTTTGGGACGTGGTTGGTTTGGTTTCTGAAAGTGGGGTCTATACCCTGCAGGGGCTTTATCAGCACACTTTTGGCGATCGCCACGGCGATGACCATGTTCGTGACAGTGGGAGCAATACGAGGGGTAATTACATTGACTTATCATATGCCCGAACTATCACAGTTAAAACACTGTGGAGGAGGGCGTGTATTCTGGGTTTGGGGGGCTTGTTTCTGGGTGTTCCCTGTATTTGCCTTGGTTTATATTGTTGTTGTTGTTGCTGTTGGTATGGTGTTGTGGCTGCTGCTGAATACTGTACAGGGGTTTCTCTACCCTTTCGGTAGGTTTTGGTTTGCTAAATCGGGGTGATGTTCCCGTGTTTTGTTTATGGCTACACTGACAGGTTTGTCAACATTTAAAAACTCCTGAAACTTTTTTTTAGGCGCTCCGGGTAAGTTTTGGTAAATGGTTGTGGCTACTATTAAATTTCTTTGTTTCGAAGTAAAAGTTATGCCACATGCATTTTCTGCGGCCCGGAGGGCTTCTCCTACAAGTTTGTGTGTACTGTAATAAAATTGTTTAAATCCTCGTGTTCCTCTTTCTTCCATTTAACTTGGAAGACTGCTTCTAATGTGGCTAAGGGTTGTGCAAGGGTTATTTCTTTAAAAAATTCTAATAGGTTTTGTTTAAAATCGTCCATGTTATAGCTTCGCTAATTGATGGGACGTAAGTGACTGTGTCATGGGCATTTCCTCTTTAGGGTCAATAAATCTTTTTGCTTCTCTGATTTTTATATCATCATCGGTAATATTCTCGCGTAAGAAATGTTGCTCTAAAGACTCAACCCAAGGTCTTACGCGCGGTTCAACAAACGATTATCTATGGTCCCCTTAAAAATTAAAACAGTATGAGGGAGATTTACTAATCTGCCTAAGTTAATATATGCTGGGGCGGGGGTTTGAGACTGAGACATACTGACTTGTGTGTTTGGGAATATGTTTGAAGGCGCGGGGTAGGTGGAAAAATGGGTGTAGGTAATTCTTCGATGTCAGAAAGCGCACTGTCTGAATCGCTCATATGTGAAGGTACTTTATTAATGTTCTAATTAGGTCTGCTTGACCGATCTTAATTCATGAATGATCACTTAAGGGGTTTTCCTAACTACACTATCTAAAAAAATAATGCACAACAATTTGCCTAACTCGTGGAAAATTTGAAAAGATTGCAAACAAAAATAAAAATGTAAACAAAATTTCACTCAAATGTACGTGATGGTATGGTAATACTATGTTGGTACATTAAATAAAATTATACTATACTAGAATAGTAAAAATAACTGAAAATAACTGTGACAATACTGTTTTCAATAACAAGAGTGTATCACTGGTGTCTGTAGTGTTCACTGTGTTTTTTGTAAATTCTGGCTCAATACTAAATATTAATTGTTAATAATAATTACTTTTCAAATGTTTAGAAATTATTTTAAAAAGAGTTTTGTACTTAACAAGATTCCTATGGCGAAATCCTTTTGAGGTGTCCTGAAGACGTGTCTGGCTGGCCACTTGTTCCTAGATGACAAGTAGGCGTGAAGAACTTGGGGTCGTAACGCACCGGTTCACGGGTGGATGTGACGAACTCGAAGTCGTGACACGCCGGTCAACTGGGTGTTGGTTCTGGTTCCAGGGTCTGGAAGACTGGAAGAATCCTGGAGTCGTGGAGATCCTGGTTAAAGGGTCTGGAGGACTGGAAGAATCCTGGAGTCGTGAAGATCCTGGTTAAAGGGTCGCCAGTTGTTAACCCCTCCGTCTATGGCCCTGGGGTGGTTCGGATTGACGGGGGTTCTGGTTTAGGAGGCAAGCAACGGATAGGTGCCTTGAAGTGGTTTTTCTTCTATGTTACTCTCCGAGTTCTTCTATAGTGGCTCGGAGGACTCTGGTAGATTTGCAATCTAAATGCTGAAGGTTCCGGATTCTTCTTATAGCGTATCCGGAAAGTTTTCTAAGTTTTTCTGAAGAGAGCAAGGCTCGAAGGATAAGGTAAAAACTAGCTTCAACTGTAATTTTACTGCTAAAAAAATACAGGTAGTGCTCAGCCTCTGAATTAGCTTCTGAATGACAATGGATGAATTTGAATGGGTTTATATACCCAAAAACTGCTAACATTATTATTATTAAATGCTAAGAAGGCTGTATTATTTTTGCACAATATTTAAAAATAAGTAAATTTTTTAGCTGTGGTAAGGCTTGAACGAGTAAACAAAATATTTGAAGACGAAACCATATTTTTATCTTAAACCGCGACTTTTCAGATCTGATGTTATCATGATCTGCCAAGTTAACTAAAGTGGAAATCGGACTATGCATCTTTACACTAAAATATGCATATGAGTGAAATTTTAAGGTTTAAGATGTACAATTTTAATGCTTAGGCAAGACATGATCTCATTGTT
This sequence comes from Bathynomus jamesi, assembly GCA_023014485.1. Lineage (NCBI taxonomy): Eukaryota > Metazoa > Arthropoda > Malacostraca > Isopoda > Cirolanidae > Bathynomus > Bathynomus jamesi. Next base: position 977,347 of record JAJOZX010001029.1, on the reverse strand, counting down.
TATAACGAAAGAGAGTGTATACAAAATGTGAACATTGCAAAGCTTAACAGGATTCCTTATTAAGCGAAATCTAAAAAAATGATTATGAGATTTTAAAAAACAACAGGTCACCAATTATTTAGCAAAGTTGAAAGTGAATCAAATATTTTATCCAAACTCGCGTTGGGCGATTTTGGTCCTTATGTAAAATGAATACACACGTACATACATAGGAGTATAGGCATTATATAAAGTTAATATATAAGATTATACATGAACCATATAACACATGAATTTTTAAAATGGATACTTTTTCTTACAATGGATACAGAGACTATATAAATGAATACAAGAATTACATGAAGGATAAGATAATATAGGAATATGGGAATTATTTATGGTTCATTTTACATATATATATATATATATATATATATATATATATAATATATATATATATATATATATATATATATATATATATATATATTATATATATATATATATATATATTAGGGTGATTCAAAAAATCAAAGTTTTTTTTTAATTGGTCAACCTGTATTTTTGTTCCCTATGACAAAAAAGTAGTGTTTGCCAAATTTGGTGAATTTTAAATAAAATTTACTATGTGCTACCAGGCGTCAAAGTTTCCCTCTTTTTCAATTTGTTTGTTTTTACAACTTATGATTTTATGTTTAATTGTTTATATTTCAGAATTTTTAATTAATGGTTTATATACTAGCTTGCTTTTAATTGTTGCTTGGAACTCGTAATTTTGATACCAATTAATCGATTATGGAAGCTAGGCCTAACTCACCATCACCCAGTTGCTCATTTGGGAGAAGTTCTACAAGAAAAGAAACTGAAGTATGGCTAATTGGGCAGCCCTCTGCAGTACTAAAAACATCCGTATTACCATCAGAGAAGGAAATGATGGCCCTCTTCATGCACTACAGAAATATTAAAAAGCAAGACATTAGAGAATCATGCTGCTCTACTGCAGATGATGTGCTAGCAGTTTGGAAAAAAGCAGGAATACCAGCAAAACAAAGGATACATGTAGTAGATAAAATTCAAGGAATACTGAAGGAATGACAGCTGCTTAAGAAAAACAAAGCAAACAAATTGAAAAGATCACAAAATTTAAATGATAAAGAAGAAAAATGGAAAGATAAACTGGAAAACTTATTTGACATTGCTCATGAGAATGCTATGCAGCTTATAAAATAGAAGATGATAAGAAATTCTTGAAAATGCAACGTGAGAAAGGACGTCATGGAAAAATGGGTACCATTGATAAGGCTGTTGCTAAAAAAGAGCAAAGAGCAGCAGAAAAGCAACAACGTTATGAAAAGAGGAAAGCAGAAGAAGAGATCAAAAGAAAGAAGAGTGAAGAGGCTGTCATACTCACCAGTACATCATCAGAATCAGAGGAGAGTAAAAGTGATGAATCTGGTTTCTGTGCTGCACAACCTTCAACATGGAAAAGTAAGGTGGCAAACGTAGAAAATTGTTTGATGGTAAATTATTAGGAAGTCTTGATGTTGCAAAATTGAGTGACAGAAATGCGTCTCTTTTTAATGCAAACAATCAGACACATCGCTTGAATGGGACATCTGCGAACAAATAAAATGCATGTGTTTCAATACAACGGCAGCCAATACTGGTCCTAGAAATGGTGCAGCTATTCTTCTAGAACAAAAATTCGACAACGATTTATTGTGGCTGGCATGTCGACACCATATATTTGAAATTATGCTGGAAGCTGTTGTTTCAGTCTTTATCACCATCTTCTGGCCCAGATATAGTCCTTTTCAAGAAGTTCAGAGAAAATGGTCAAGCATTAATAAGGAGGACTACGAGACAGCATTATCAGATCCAGATATCTATGAAAATATTCATGACATCAAAAATGACATAATTATATTTGCAACAAATCAACTAGATACATTCCAACCAAGAGACGATTACCTAGAACTATTGCAGTTAACAATTATTTTTTTGGGAGGTGAACCAAAAGGTGGAATCAAATTTAAACATCCAGCGGGACTTCATCGGGCTAGGTGGATGGCCAAAATTACATATTCATTAAAATTTTTATGTTCAAATCTCAGTTCAAAATTTCAGTAAAAGACAAAAAAGGACTAAAAGACATCTGTCTATTTGCTACTCGGTTATATGTAAAGGCATGGTTTACAGCTCCTGTGCCATCTTGCGCTCCTCGTCTTGCTCTGGAATTATTACAGAATCTTGTAGTCTACAAACAAATAAATGACACAATTGCATTTGTTGCTATTAAAAAACTGTTAGGTCACCTCTGGTACCTATCAGAAGAACTGGTAGCCTTGGCCTTTTATGATGATGAAGTGCTTACTGAAACGAAAACAAAATTGTAAAGGCCTTGCAAAATACAACAGAAACTCTTCCTGCAAAACGGGCTTTTCTAGATCCTGCACTTATTCCAACGAAGAAATTAGAAGATTTTGTCATGAAATACTCAAAGATTCTTTACAATAACAGAATTTAGTTCAAAATTTTTACTCAAAGATGCTAAAGAATGGCATAATGATGAAGAGTATAACTCCGCTAAGAATCTATCAAACAGTGAAAGTCGTGAATGATATAGCGGAAAGAGGAGTAAAATTAATGGATGAATATAATAAAATACTAACACATGACGAAGATCAAAACAATTCTTGCTACAAGTAGTGAAAAACTACAGGGCTGTTTACCCTGATAGAAAGAAAGAAACATTGATGAAGTAAGGACAGCTAATGTCTCAAATATCATGCTAGTTTAATTATGCATGCTTGTGGTTATGGTAGACCTACGGGGGAGCTTTCCACATTAAAAAAAAAGCAATGCGCCTTGTACTGTACCCCCTGGGTGGTGTGGAAAAATTTGACAATTTGAGTCGTTCTGTCAATTTTTAATTGCTGGTAGCAACCCCCAAAAATTAAAAATTTGCTAAAATATTTTAGGATAGTTGTTTTTATGCTGAAATGAACCATTTAAAGGGTTGAACACATTAAAATATAAAAAATTTTTTACCCCCATATTTGAATTACCCTAATATATATATATATATATATATATATATATATATATTAGTGATGTAGGTCACATCCGCATCCGCATCCGCACATTTTCTCGCATCCGCATCCGCACTTTGGACTGCGGATGTCGTGCGGATGTGGACCGTTGAGATAAAATGTCATTAATAAGCGGAAATTATCAAATTCTACTATATTAATAGAACTAGTTCATTGTGCGCAAAAGTGATGCAAGCGACAAGACGAGAGGCTGTTCTTGTATGAAGTTACTCTCTTGCAACCTACTTAGATCCACGTTACAAAGCTAAGTTATTTTCACCTAGTACATTAGAACGAGTTAAATCATCACTTGGCAAAGCAGTTTTCATCTGCTTTGCCAAGTGATGATTTAACTCGTTCTAATGTACTAGGTGAAAATAACTTAGCCTTGTAACGTGGATCTAAGTAGGTTGCAAGAGAGTAACTTCATACAAGAACAGCCTCTCGTCTTGTCGCTTGCATCACTTTTGCGCACAATGAACTAGCTTCAATCTCTTGAATCTGTCGCTTCGCCACCCACTAAAAGAATAAAAGTTTTCAGTGACAGAACCAACACCTTCAGCAAGCAAATCTATCACATAATCTGTCTCTCAGTTTCTTGAGTCAAGCAGCAATGACGAGACCTACGCGATGTCAAAAGATGTAGTAAAAATGATCGAGAGCTATCACCAAGAAAAACGCGCCTGGCTGCATGTGATAATCCTATTAGTTGTGGAAAAATACGCAGAATATCTATCCATGCTTGAGTAAACTTGCAAGGAAACATTTAGCCTGTCCTCCAACAAACGTACCAAGCGAGAGATTATTTAGCAGTGCTGGATTATATATGATGAAAAGAGAAACAGACTGGCAGCAGAAAAGGCAGAAAAATTAATGTTCCTTAAGCATAACCTTCCTATAATTAAGTTTGAAAATTAAACGATGAACATCTTAGTTTAGTTTATTTTAATTACTCATTTATAAATATGCCTAATAAAACTTTAAACTTAATATAAATAGTTATCAAGCTAATTAAAGATCTCTTTCTATAAGGGTGGAGGTTGGGGAAAGAGGTCGGTGGGGTGCATTTGAGTTGGGTTCACGTCCCGCATCCTGGTAACACAATTATGGTTTCTAATTGTGGCTGAAACTCAACAAAATATAACGAATTTATTTGCAGACGAATTCACTAATTGATTTCTATATTAGTTAGATGCTTGATATTATTTTATATGTTCAGAGAAAAGTACAGCAATTATTGTACAATTAATCAATTATACTACATTATAGCTACAGCTCTCTCTATATAATAACTTATTATATACGTTAAACACAACAAATCTCGAATATATCCTAAAAAATAACGAAAATGTAGACATCCGCATCCGCATCCGCATCCGCGGATGTTAAAATCAAACATCCGCATCCGCATCCGCGGATGTGAAAAAAATGACATCCGCTACATCACTAATATATATATATATATATATATATATATATATATATATATATATATATATATATATATATATATATATATATATATATATACAGTATATATACACACACACATATATATATATATATATTTACACACACCACACACATATACATATATTTACACACACACACACACATATACATATATATATAGATAGTGGTGTAGTGGTTAGCGTCGCTGACTACGAATCCATCGGCCCGGGTTCGAGACCCGACGGCAGCCGGCGCGCAGCAAAACCCAGCTGTTCATCCTTCCACACAATAAAAGAAATTGGTTGGTAGATAAATGGGTACCCTAGGTGGCCTAGTGGTTAAGACGCTGGGCTGCTGATGGGGCGTGGTTCGGATTCCACGTTAAACTGTAGGTCTAAGGCGGAGTGAAAAGCTTGACCTTCGTCAGAATGAACAATTCGGGCGGAAGCTAACCAAAGGTTATATACACACACACACACACACACACACATATATATATATACATATATACCACACACATACATATACACATACATATATATACAGGGTGTCCCATAAGTCCAGTTTCATAGAAAAATTTATTTTAAATTGAATTTACAAAGTGATACATTAAAACTAAAACAAATGTTCAAATTGATGTCTTGTTTTGGGACCTTTTCTTTGGTTGCAGGCAGATAACACGTAATGGCTATTATGGAAACGAGTTACACTCCTCAGGAAAAGGCCATTGTGTGTTATTCAAACTACAACAAAAAACGTCCCAAAACAAGACATCATTTTGAACATTTATTATAGTTCTAATGTATTAGGCCTACTTTTGCAAATTTAACTTAAAATAAATTTTCCTGAGACCGGACTTATGGGACACCCTGTATATATATGTATATATAAATATAAGATATATTACTGTTCAAAAGTTTTTGAACATCAATGGTATATAGATATTGATAACCATCATCGGTCGTATATGTACATTTTGAATGAGGCAGTAGAGTTTACAACACGTACAAATATACATTATTTTAATGACTATCTACATAGAAAAAGTACTTGGTGTGTTCCCCTTTTGCACTTATAACAATGTTGTTAATGTCGTCAGTATTTTTCTTTACCACTGATGGTGGAATATTCATCCAAGTATTGTGCAAGTCTTTCCACAGTTGTTCAAGTTTAGATGGTTTCAGATTTTTCTTCTCAGCGTCTTGAGTGGATTCGTGTTGGGGCGTTGTGATGCCTTTGTTATTTTGTTGGAAGATGACCCTTGTCCAGTCAAACGCTTTCCTCCTGGCACAACATGAAGTTGAAGAATTCGCTTGTACTTTTCTTTACTTAAAGTACTGTACCATCGATTTTTCCAAGGGAGCCAACTCCAGATGAACTTATGGACCCCCAAATATTGATGGATCCTACACTGTGCTTCACTGTTGGTTATGAGCACATATTATTATCTCTCATCCTGTCGCTGTCGTACGTACTGTCTTCCTTTAGGCCCAAAGATTTCAAATTTTGACTCGTCTGTCCACAGAACCTTCGCCCAATCAATCAACATCCAGTGGACATGATCTCGTGCATATTTTACCCTCTTACACTTGTTTTCTGGTCTCGGGTACGATTTTTTGGTAGCAACTCTTCCGTGCAACCTTGCCTCCTGCAATCGACGTCGTATTGTTACGGCAGAAACTTTAGTGGCCTGTAAGGAATTGAAGCCTTGCTGCAAACTACGATTCCATTGTCTTCTATGTCTTTGGTATGTAACCTTCAAGTACTGGTCTTAAGATTTTGTCATTTTTCTTGGCCTTCCTTTTCCTTATGTATCCTTAGTTAACCCTATTTCAAGATGGAGTTTGATAGTGTTCCACACCCTTTTTACGGAAATGTCTAGTTTTCTGGCAATTTGTCTAATAGCATATCTTCTCGTAAAGTTACGATCTTTATGCGAATATAACCTGGTAACTGCAAGTGAAGGCCATTGCAAGTGAAAAAAAATCAGTTGAATCCACCTATAAAAAGAGTTCAAGGCATTCATTATTTCGATACATGATGTAGAAAGCCACGAATGTTTATGAAACACATTCCATAACACGATCATATTGGAAACATTCTATAACCACAAATATTCTATTGTAGTTAAGCAAATTACGAAAAAGCCGGTACCCAAAAATCGATTTTCAATGAAAAGAACAAAGGATATATACCTAAATGATGCAGTTGTAATATTTTCAGATAGTTAACCGATAATCTTGTAGGTTACTATTTACATTGCGCATGCATAAGGACAAGTAAAATTATACTATTTTAAGAACATCTCTTGCTAAATTCTAGATTTAAACTGGAATATGGAGAATTTTTCTTTGCCACTTTTAGTGATTTTAGTGGCGTTTCCAAAGTTTCCACAGTAATATATATATATATATATATATATATATATATATATATATATATTAATAAGCTTTATTGGCAGGATACAAATCCCATGACAGAGTATAATATGCTTGTCAATATAAAAAATAAATCAAACAATAATATATTTACAAACAAAAACTAAAATTATGACTTGAGGAGATAAACACAAGACAAGTAATAATAACAGACAAAACCCTACCCACTGCTAAGACTACAAAAATGATGATAGCGATAATAATGCTCTTAATTGGCAGGAGACAGATCCCCCAACCTAAAGAAAAAGGTACAGTATACATCAAGATAATCAACGACACAACCAATTAAACACTAACTTTAAAACCAAAAACAAAAAATGGACTACGGTAACGAAAAATAACAATGATACACGTAAGGAGACAAAAAAAAAAAAAAATAGTAATAGCAGTTTCATAAAAATAAAAAGTACATGTAATGGGATGGCTAATACAGGAGTTAAGTGAAGCTATAGACACACACTTTCATACCAAGAGGTCCACAGTCTGGAAGACAAAGTAGGACTGACGAATAGCTTGGACAAGTGGATTGTCTGAGTTTTTAATTCTCCTCATTACACTGTATTGTGGTACGTCTTGTTACCTCAGGGAGGCTCGGAACGTTGCGGTTAGCGAACATTTAAGAGGCTGCGCATCTTGGAAGTAACTTATGTAGCAGACTATAGGATCTGTTGTAATGTAAATTGAGGGTTCTGCAGGAGCCTTTTTTATAATTAACCCAGAGTTGCTGCCCATAAATGTTAATGCAGGAAGTACGAAAAAGAGTCTTTAGCTTCGCTTGTGCAGAATTTAAAGTTCCTTATAATCATGTTTGCCTTAGCACAGTAACTTCGATATTGTTTCCTCATGTCTGAGTCGTCACTCAAGGAGCTGGTAATAGTTTGACCCAGCTAATTAAATTCTTGTCCCTGCTCTATTGGTTCGTGTCTCAATTTGAAAATTATATCAGCTATCAGCTCTTTGGTTTGAATTTTTGGGATAGAACTGCGTAACTTTAGTTTTAGTAACATTAAAATTAATGGTGTACCGATTAATCTGCATCGGCAGAATCGACCATTTTGGGTCATCGGCATCAGTCAAATTTAACCGATTCTCTCACTGATTCTTTGACATTTTAAAATTTTCGTCACAAAACAAAATTTATATTTATAGAAAATTGAACAGACAAAAACACTCTTTATGATGATTTATACTCATTTCAAAGTGATACTTTACTTTAGGTTACTTTAGGTGAGTTTGAACGACGGTTCAGGATCGACCCTTGGTCGACCCTTCTGCAGCATCCCGCCTCATTTGTGTAATTATATAAAAATATTTTACACACGAAAGAGGCAAAGCTTAATAAGATGCCCATGAATTTACATTTCCTCTAACTAACTAATCTCTAAGTATTATTAACTATTGTAATCTCCTACTCTATATTATTAATAATAATTCTATATTAATTCTATATTAAACCATCTTATTATGTTGACTTTATTTTAAGTATTTTAATCATTTTATAAACCCAAATTATACATCGTGGTCCAAAAGTCCCTATCTGTCATGCTGAAATAATGATATTTCTATTTTATTTTCTACAGGACATGGATGATGATGGGTGTACAAGAACGTGTGATGGTAGTAACAGTATGTATCCAAGGGGAGAAGCGCAAAGAAACTCGAGAAAAATTCGAAAGAAGATTTCACAAACCTGGACCTACAGACAAAGCAATTCGCGAACTGGTCAATAAATTTAAAAGAACAGGATCTGTTCATGATAAGCCAAGATTTGGACATCCAGGTACCTCTCAAGAAAATGTCAAATTGGTAAGAGATACCTTTGAGACAAATCCTAGAATGTCAACTCGCACAACATCACGAAGACTGAGCGTACCAAAAAACGACTGCTGTGAGGATTTCAAAATCAACATTAAAAAAGAAAAGTTACCATATTCAAGTGCTACATGAGTTACACGAAAAAGATTATACAAGACGAACCGCCATGTGCACAGAATTGATTGAAAAATTCATACCGAAAACTTATTAAACCACATTCTCTTCAGCGATGAGGCGACATTCCACGCATGCAGAAAGGTTAATCAACATACTTGCCGTATCTGGGCTAGTAAAAAACCAACCGCGTTTTACGAATGGGAGAGAGATTCTCCAAAAGTTAATGTCTGGTTGGGTATGACAAGATCGAAGATTTACAGACCTTTTTCGGTGCTACTATGGCGTGCTGTCTACAAAGATATCTTTAGTCTACAAAAGAATTTGCGTTGAAGTGACTTGACTGACTTGACTTGACTTGAATTTGTGCTGACCCGACCTGACTTGGATTTGTACTGACCTGAAATGACTTGACTATCTTGACGAAAGTGAGGTGAAGGCGGACAATAAAAGGGGGAATCATGTGGACAAATATTATCATAGTTCAATTACACTTAAAACAAAAAATTTAAAGGACAAATAAAACAAACAATTCATTCTATCGGATATAATGTCCGGTTAGGTTAACTGAATGCCCGGTTAGGTCAACTGTATGCCCTTGACAATTGGTTAGGTTAAGTTGTGATAGTGTCGTTAGTTTAACGAAAATATCACAACTTAATCTAACCAATCATTAAGGGCATACAGTTGACCTAACCGGGCATTCAATTAACCTAACCGGGCATTATATCCCATAGAATGAATTGTTTGTTTTATTTGTCCTTTAAATTTTTTGTTAATGTAATTGAATTTATAAATATGTTGTAGACGGCACGCTATAGTGTAAATATCTTTGTAGACCGCACGCTATAGTAGCACCCCTTTTCTTCGCAGAAGCTACTGTAACAGGGCCAACTTATCTGACATGTTTCAGCAGTTTCTTGAGCCCCCGTTTCGTTCAGATGGCATTCTTGACATTGTCGTCTCTCAACAAGATGGAGCTCCATGTCACTATGCAAACATCGTTCGGGCGTACTTTTACCGCGTTGGCCGGAAACGTTATTGCAGTTAACTCACAAAGATTCGCGGGTTCTGTGTTAGAATCTTCCTAAGGTGAGAGTGTACTCAAACTGTAGCCTCAGCACTTCCGTTTCCAACCCCCCACCTGTAGCCAATATACTAGAGACCTATGACCGATCCTATGTCTATTTAAGCAAGGAAAGTTGCTGTAAAACACCTTAATGAAAGGAATATAACGCTTAATTCGAGATAAATATATTCAACTAATAACAAATAATCCTGAAGATGATGATAATAATAAACACACTTCACGCTAATGGCACCAGTAATTACACGTACACTAAGTAGAGCACTGGGGAAGAACAGGGGACAGACTTAGCTTGGACAAATAGATTCACGACGGGACACGTGGCAGGCTAAATGTATGAAGCCTGAATATAGTAATTGAAGCAGTCCGATCCTTTTTTGGAACTGGCCTCAAGTCCGTGGCTCTCAACTCGATTGCCTATAAATAACAATTTACTCTTACAGTTAACAGTTCTAAATTATTCAGTACCATTCCATTGCGTTATTATTAGAAATATACACAATTAGTACAATTACAGAAGTACTCACCAGTCCCAATTAACCTACGATATAATTACAATTTACATTCTGTTAACCAATTTTGTGATTTTATTATTATAAATGATTCATAGAAAGGACAATTTCCATTCACAAATTTGCTAATTGGTGAATCACTATAACCTCTTACACGTGAAACTTGAGCAACCTATAAGTCCAAATGTTTATGTTACACAAAATTAATCTTTAATATATATATAAAATTACAATCACTTTTATTGAAAGGAACACTACAAAGAAAAAATGCTTACCATTAATACATCGACAACACTTGAATTAATAATAATGTAGAATTTTCAAATCTGGGAACAATTGCTTACTTGGATTTCGCTACAAATAATAATCAAAATTTTAAGATCCAAAACGTCCGCGCTTGAATCGACAGTTCTACTAACCTTGCCGATGATTTAAAATGCCCTAATTTCATGACGTCAACAACGCTCTACCACAGTACCTTGATGAGCTTAGTAGTATGGTTGCAAAAGGAGAGAGTACAATGCAATTGCAAATGTTGATCAATGTTGCAAATGGGAATCGGGGATGTTGCAAGAGGTGTTCAACAAAGGGAATGTTGCAAGAGGTTATGCAACAAGGGGAGGGGTTATCCCCAAGCTGCAATGAAGGGGAACTCCCCAGGAGTCCACCTGACCTCTTTGTGGAGAAGGTTGGATGACATCACCCCCGAAAGGGGTATACGTAACCTAAGAGAGAGCGAAGGAGAGAGGATTGTTCACTTGGCAGGAGCCAAGCGCATATTGAGAGTTCATCGAGCGCCCGCTGTCTTATAAGTTCCTAATCAGCCATTTGCCTTAGAAAGCTTCTTAGAAGGCATAATTGGCCTGTATATATTAATAACCTTCGAACGAATTAAAAGCGCACATAAACGCACATACACTCCCCGACTGTACGCCCATGAATCCCCTATTATCACACACATATATATATATAAACTGATGCATGCAAAGTCCCAATAGCAAAATATATACGAGCACAACCACCACCACAAAATAAAGCACCACATCACCACCACTCGTCTAAGTATAGACTTTTAGGAGCTCATCCCATTAACAGCACATAGTGAGATGAGGGCTACGACTTTTAGGAGCTCATCCCATCAACACCACGTAACCGATATGAGGGCTACAACCAAGCGTCGAAACTTAGACGATTGGTGTTGAAGCAGTATTACACCACCACAGCACCACAACCACCACCACTGCTTTACTTACCAGCTCCTGGTAAACCGACAAGGTCTCTAAATACGACCCAATAGACAGCTATTAAACAGAAACAAATACGTTCATGGGGCCAAGGAATAGACCGACAAGGTCTCAAAAAAAGGCAACGCCAATAGTTTTTCTATTGAGCTTCTCGTGGTGTTCCCACCACGAGGCCGATTTGGCATTTTGAGGGTGGTCTTCTTAATAAAAAATCGAATAAGATAAAAGAAGTTTAAAGCGAAAAGAAATTTTCAACATAATACACAATTTTATCCTTAAACTATAACATAAAAAGTATTAATATGATTTTTAAAACAAAATAGAAATTAAATTAGGGGTAACTTATTAATTTTTCCTCTTCTCTTTTGGGCAATTATTTTGTTTCAATATAAATTTTCATCATAATACACAATTTTATCCTTAAACTATAACATAAAAAGCATTAATATGATTTTTAAAACAAAATAGAAATTAAATTAGGGGTAACTTATTTATTTTCCTCTTTTGGCTAATTATTTTGTTTTAATGAAAATTTATCTTTAAGACGCCAATATATCTTTAAACCTTATTACAAAAAATGTTAATCACGGGTCGACCAATTACAGTACAGTAGACGGAGCCCCATGACTTCTGGTTGGTGGATAAGAGCACTCACACGTGAAGTCCCACCCAAATTTCACCGACGGCCAATAGGAAACTCGTGATTCGGCTATTGGGGGTGTTTACAATTAGGCTCCCGTCTATAAAAGGGAGCATTTTCATCTGGAATCCTCATCAGTTGCACTATCAACGAGTACTACAGAAATATCTCGTCATGAGTCATTCACAGCAGCTTTACATCTCCCCGGAATTGTTTGAAGATAAAGATTTCTATGCAGTGGCTGCGCTCCACCTTTTCGCAGCGGCAGACCGGAACGCCCTACTTTGAACGCAATCAATTGCAGAAATTTGTGACGGCGAGAAAGAATCGACCACTGAAGACATTAAAATGTAAGTAATTAATTTAATTTGTGATTCGAGCTATATACATCGTATCATTCAGTGCCGTGTTAGTTAATTTATAAAAGCCATAATAAATGCGTTTTGAAAAAATAGTTTGTGATTTAAGCGGAAGGCCGGGCTATGTATATATAACGTTTCATTCAGTGCCAGTGTTAGTTAATTTATAAAATGCCATAATAAATGCGTTTTGAAAAAATAGTTTGTGATTTAAGCGGAAGGCCGGGCTATATGTATTTATCATTTCAATCAGTGCAAGTGTTATAATTTATAAAAATTCGTAATAAAACGAGGTGAAAGGATGTCTGCCCAGGAGTCCCGACCCGGTGCCAGCAGACGATGCGTAGCACACCCAACTAATCTTCCTTCCTGATAACGTCATTTAGCCAGTGGATTTATTATACGATGAATGTATCGTTTGAAGTTAAATCTTATTACACGATTGTTTCTCATAACTTAAAAATGTATAGAAAGTTCTACAGGTAGGGTTTTAGAGTTGCCAAAACTTTAAAGAATTGCCGGCGGTCCCGGTTCGAGACCGGTGCGGGCAGGTGATGCGTAGCACAGCCAGTTAATCTTACTTTTGAGCCCTGTTAGGATATCTGCTTTGTGGTTATTATTTTCCTCGGGCGTCCTAATCGCCATTTTATCTTATTGCAACTCTTTAATTAAACTTTAATTTAATTTAACTTTAAATAAAAAAGATTCAGTATTAACTAATCATGTTAATTTCTCCTTAAAGGACCCTTGCGGAACTTGATCTTGTTAGTTATAGCTACTTTCGCGACAGTTTTGATAAAAGGCAAATAAATGATTTGGAGGCTTTACCGCGCAACCAACCCAATGACCTGGATACCGAGGTCGAGGTATTGGTTCACATCCGGTCCAACGAATGCCAGGTCATCGAGGAACTAATGTAAGTTTTTTGTTGTTAAGAACAAAACATTGTATTTTCATTCAATTTATTAAATGGTAGAAGGCATGTTTTAGTACAATACGGCTTACAGAACTAACGTCCGTTAAATAAGACTAACAGTAATGGAGATATTTTACAGTCATAATTTTATAAATTAACATATATATATATATATATATATATATATATATATATATACACAGGGCTATTCAAAATGATTCATCCGATTTCAACTGAGAATACTTCCGTACCTATCAACCGTGCATCAATGGGCATACACCACATGAAAGAGGAAATCTCCAAGTTTTACAAGATCACCGCGAGAGGGCTCCAAAGTCAGGCCGTGGCCTAGCCTAGCAACAAACAGTCAGTGTGAAAATGGCTCACTCGCCGTTGGATTGGTCGCAGTGGGCCCCTTGACTTGGTGCTCCACAGCTGGCCCCCTAGGTCGCTGGATCTTACAATGTGCGACTTCTTCCTTTGGGGGTACGTTAAGGATACTGTGTACGTGCCACCGTTGCCCACATCTTTGGATGAGTTCCGAACTCGCATTGTTACTGCCGTAGAGTCAGTGACAACGGACATGCTGGAGCGAGTATGGGAGGAATTCGACTATCGTGTCGACGTTGCTCGTGTAACTAGGGGAAGTCACATAGAGCATTTATGAGGTGAGAGACAAAATGTGGACAGTTTTTCTTTTGGTTGATGTATCACAAATCGCACTGTATTTGTAACATTAAAAAATATTCTCATTTGAAATCAGGTGAATCACTTTGAATAGCCCTGTATATATACACACACGTAAAACTTTACACAATATAGTTACAAATATATGTACACACGTAAAACTTTACACAATACAACGAGTGCGTACAAATGGGAACCTTTTTTTATCTCTCTGCATACCATTTCGTCATTCATCTCAGTGTCGCACAAATCGAATAATTTTAAAAAATTTATAAATCCCTTCCCACGTGACATGCCACAAGTATTACTAAAATATCCTTGGAAACGGTAAGGATTCCAGACAATTTCAGGGACATGTATCTGTTTGATAAATTGTACAACCACAGGGTCACTCCAGGGCTGAGTGCCGAGTGAATCAAAATAGTACATTCTTTCCCGATTTTTAAAATAGATTGCAAACCAATGAAGTCCTACATTACCAACAATGTCGGTGTTGACGATAAGACAACACCAATCTCTCGTAGTTGGCAATTTCAATGCTTCATTCTTTGCAAACACCGATAAATTTGGAGTGTGTGATTCGGTCACTTTTCATTACTCTCTGGAGTGTATTTGCGTCCATTTTAAAAGTCTGTGACAACATTCCGGAAGCGGGCAATTTCTATTAGAGCCTATGATTCGAGGTACACGAGTACACTAATAGACGCGTCTATAGGGTTGGCGAATTCCAGTCTGACTGAGATGTTCCCACTTTTTTGTGGACTTAAGTGTGTATTTACACCAGCAGTTAAGTCAGGGGTAATATCAAACGAGTAAAGGTTAAATTCTTCGACAAATTCTTTCTGCGTTACTCCAAACCCAAGCTCGTCACAGCCACCTGCAATATGGGCCAGATTACTATAAGCTCTCGCGCAGAGCGGGAACACAGCGTCTGATGAGTAGTCCGTAACTATAGACCCCCCAGTGCAACGCCATTTACGTATAGTTATATTTTTAAGGCCGAAATTCTCGAATTTAAAGGCGCTCTTTTTATATTTTCCATTCGGGCCACGTTTTCTAGCTGTTTTGAGGCCAACCCGGTGGGAACCGTGTATAGCTTGAGCTGTACTCTGTTAATTAGGTATTTTACTGTTGCGTGTATTAAATTTTTTTCAATTTCTACATATTTCGGGAACTTAATTTCACTCGCTACACGTAATATGTTTCCATGATGTGAATCACAACGGGTTTTGCGCCCTCTTCTTGATCAGGTCCCAGATTTATGCAGATCTCAGGACTCGTGCGGTTGAGTTTAGTTTCATGTCACGCCGTTCATAAGCAGTTTCTCCTGGAACGTGAAGTCTGTATGAAGACGTCCAAAACATTGTATATCTTTTTTTAGAATTTTTAAATTTATCCTTTATACTACTTTCATCTTTAGTCTGATAATAGCCCTCGGCAGTTAAAAAGGTGTCCTTCGCTTCTTTTGAAAAGTTGAGGACATTTTCCAGATAGGCTCGTAGGTGATAATAACCCGTTCCTGCCGAGATGTTAACCTGATTTAAATACACCTCACACTGGCTGAATATGGAGTGTAGAAAGTTGGTTTCAGGGTATGCAGAGTAACTATCATCGCAATCCGTTCCAGCTGAATGGGCTATACGCAGTTTAGCGTACATGTGCATGCAGCTTGGATCCAAAAAGTAAGGGTCTGAGCTGGGTATCACGAATTCTATAGGGGCACTCGGTGAACTAATTGTGTTTAATGGGTTAATTGTAATAAAGTCGCTATGCTCAATAGAAACCTGTGTAGGGGCATATCAAAGAGGGACAGTTCCGATTTACAACATTGAGAGCTACACGGATGGATGAAACGCGCCATGACGAGTCAGAAATAGTGCCACCTCTCTCAACAAGTAGTAATCAGCCTATGAATCGTGAGAGTAGTGTCCTCAGCTTATATCAGTTAAAAAAAATTATCAGTCATAGGCTTCATACGCTTAGAACACTTCTTTTTTGATGTCCTTTTATGTTTAGTGCCACGTGTTGGTAACCCCTTCTTTCGGACAGCCCTCTTCTTCTCTTTCCACCACCACGCATTTTTCTCTTTGCATCTTTGATGATTTCGTCCCGTGTACGTTTTAAATGTTTTTTTAGAGCTTCTCTAGGTTTAGTCCCACCCAGTATGTCTTCTACCGCATTAAAACCTGATTGTAACGCCTTCCTCCCGAGGTATCTAGCCCTCCTCGTCAACAATGGGACAGCGGTGCGTAGCATGGTTGAAAAAATGGATCCAAGCCCACTCCAACGCTATCTCACCCCTCGATAGACTGTGAAAGGCCTTCGGGTCATTATAACTGAAAGCGACGAAAGTGTAGCTTCACTGTTAAGCTCCCATCACCGAATGGGAAATTTTTTCCCTCAATCGTTCTTATATATATTGAGATATTGGTTAATAGATTAGTTGCAACATTCACATAATGGGGCTTGTCATATGTAATGCTCAAACTTTTCCCTCTATGGTTGGGATGTGTGCAATGCGCAGCAGGCGCGCCTGGGTGTCCCCAACAAATTGATGCTCTACGATATTGCTGTAAATATAGCACATGTCTGGGGATGGGCAGCTTTCACCCAATTTCTCCATCTTCACTGATACATTAAGCTGGACAAGTCATGTTGTGCCTCGTGAAAGGTATCTCTTTGGAGGCTGCACATATCGACCCTCGGCCACAATTGTGAACAGCTCTTTGTCTTTAATATTTCTACTAAGCGTTGATTTTAACTTCAACGTGTGCAGGCGTGTCTATGTTTACGACTTCAAAAAGTAAATCGTTTGTCAGGTACGACTTTTCAAGACTTGTTTCCCGTCACAATGTCCATGGCTGTGTCATAATGACCGATTCCTAGTGTTACATTTGTACTATAGTACTGTACCTCACCGAACAGGACTGATCGCATAGTATTGTCTAAGGTTATGCCTAATTTTTCACACTCATCGACTCTTCTAAGGATCAGAAATATGATCTTTCAAGAGTTAAAAATTTGGTGGCTACTGGAATTCACAAACACCAACTTCGTACGAATCACGTTCCAACTCAATGGGCCCATGGAGTTCTGTTACAAAGTTGGCCAGGGTGTTGTTAGGATGTACAGACAGAGAAGAAGAGGACGGGAGTGTGACATAGAAGTGGTTAGGCGCCATGTTGCATACTATTTAAGCTTCATTATTGCAGCAGCTTTTATATAGGTGTTGAAGCTTTCTGGGTACCCTAGCCATTTCACCAGGTACATTTTTCTCTTTCCTGAACCTTTGCTGCCTAAAATTTTTCAATTTTAAACACACTTTTTCCTAAATTAAATGTCACTTTCTGCAACTCCTCGCGGTAAAAGCCTCCTGCGATTTCTTCCCCATTCAAATCTTCAACGTAATACATCATTATCTCGCCTTTAGGTCTCATAGCACTAACTTTAAAAATCTCACGTGTCCATCCTTGCTCAAATCCCTTCGCGAATTTATTTCCCGAACGTGATAGCCTTACATAATCATTGATTTTGAAATGTGTAGAGTGTGGTGGCGGTGCTCCATCTCTTCTCACCTCTGGCGCGTACCTCTTTCTAAAACTTCGTTAGGTGTTGTGCCAATCGTACGGTGGTGTGAACGGTTGTATGACGAGGCCAATGACCCAGAATGTTTATATATCTGTATGTGTTTTTATGTGTAAAATAGCGATGCATGCGTTCCTTTATGGTACGTTGAACTCTTTCAGCTAAAGAGGCCTTATGTATAGAACTGCTAGTGTAGTAACTGATATTAAACTCTGTCAGCATGTTCTGAAAAGCGCGGCCTATAAATTCTTTCCCCATATCCGTACAAAAATAGCCAGGAACCCTGTCTTCTTTCAACATCAACGTTTTGGTAGCTTTAGCAACTGTTTCAGGCGATTTATTTTTCAGAGGAATTAGCCACAGATATCTAGAGAATACATCTATTATGAATAGGATGTAGCGGTAGCCGTCATTATACACTGAATATCTTTGCATGTCTGTTAAATCCGCTTGCCAAATAGAGTCAATCGAAGCCGCTGTTGTCTTGGCCGTTTTAAACCTTTTTCTCACCGGTTTATGAAGTGTATAAGCATCCTGCTCCCGCAAAAACCTCTCAACATTTTTTTCCCTACTCCATCATTGTAAACACCTCTGTACAGTCTATTAACGCCGCCATAGGAGGCGGGGTTAGAAATGTCATAATAGCGTTTACTTAATATGTTAGCCATTTGCGTATTTTAGAGACACGTGGATAAGGTTGGCCGTTTGTTCTCTTCTTTCTCCTCTTCAGAGATGCTACTGGGGGTGATGGCGTACTCAGTTGTGACACATGCGAGACTTGCTCCAAGTCTTTTAACCTATTCAGATTTCCTATCAATGTTTTGGGGACATTTATTTGTTGTAGTCTTGCTTTAATATGCTTCCATCCTGTTGGTGAGGGCCTGTCCCACTTTCTCACCAGATCATGGACAATGTCGACGATATTGGATCCCTGTACCCTTGTTCCTTCAACAATGACCTCGCCTGTATCGGTCCACTGTATGATGGGGTCCTCACTCAATAGATTATAAAGACTTAAGCCTTTATTCCTCAATGTATGTGGGAGACTGCTTTTTAATACATGCTCGATGTGTTGCGTTCCGTTATTCTTTGGTTGGTCATCTCTAACGTCGGGCCCAGGTCCTATGTCGCCATGCTCAGCATGCTCGCGCTGTGCCTAATAACCACGGGGAGCTCTGTCGGATTCTTATAATCTTCGTACTCATGAAGAAATTTCTGCAAGCCTCTTGGTACAAGATCCTTTTCTCATCAGGTGACTTTTCACTGTTTAATAGGGCTAACAATCGCTTTCCATTCTTTTAAGCCTACTTTTACGGGGTTCTAGACCGTGTCTGGATCTTTGAACTTTGCAATGAAGCATACACCTCGTGCGGAATCACTACCACTTTCTTCATTATATTAATCTAGTCAGTAAAGGTCCCAAAACTGAAAATAAGATGGGGAGGAATGATCCCCTCTCTGTAAAATAATTCGCTTTTTCTTCCCCACAGTTTGACTTTTACGAGCGAGCGCACGTATTATGTTCTTGCAACGACGTAAGCGAGCCTTCTGAGGGGGTTTCATTGGCACATTACATTTTATAACATTAAGACAGATTTCACAGATGCATTTTAAAAAGTCGGAGTCGATATTTTTAACAAACATCTGTTGCAGTGCCCGGGGCAATCGTTGATAGATTTTTATTAATTCACGATATTTCTTCAGCCTATTTGTCATTCTAGAATATATACCATTTCAGGCTCGTTTGTGAATATATTCGTTCTTAGAAGTACCCTAAACGTGTTTCGCGGGTGAAGGTCACAAAGCAAATATCCGTAACGCTGACTTGTGGCTTCTTTATAAACCTCCAAAAACTCCTTACGCTTATTCGGGAACATTTGATTGGCTAATACCCCAATTTGTGACACATCTCTACGTTGCGCGAATAAGACTATATATTGTGTATTTAACGACACATCGCGCATGTATCTATTTTTGAAAAATAGATTCTGATTGATGAAGAATACACTTATGTTAAGATGGTGTGAGAACACTGTAAATGTCTCGGCAAACGTTTTATCCATTTCCAACATGAGTTCGTCAATTACAATGACTGTATGCTCATTTCCCTTTAATGAATTAACGTAATATACCCCTTTGTGGAACAAAATATATTCTTGGTACTCGTTGAACACTGATTAATACGTCGAATAGCACCATATTACTTTATGCACAAATTTTGAGAAAATCTCCCCCTTATCTTTAATGATTTTAAGCATAAACACAGTTTTACCACATCCTGTAGGACCAGATATAATATATGTGGAGATGCTTGTGAACCTGAATTTTTCTACAGATTCCATCTCTAACACGTCACACCCCTAAGTGGGCCATTTACAATATATAACAAAATTTAAGTGCTGCTCCTTATATTCTTGTTTTGCTTCTTCCACAGAAGGAAGTGAATGACGACGATGTACACCCCCCCATCATCGATATTACACATGACCCCGATGACCGTGTAGCCACAGAATTCACCCCCGCTGACGAGACCTCATCAGCGATACCTGTAGCATGCGGCAATTCAAAGCAGAAACATGATGAAGAACCCTCCAAGTCAGGTATAAAACGTGTCAGAATTGCGCCGGTTGCTAGAACCCCAGTAATAGAGCCCCAACCCCCTACGTCTTACGACACAACCCCTACAATAGTACCTTCCTCAAATATACCCCCTTATTCCTGTTCAATTCCGGGTACTTCCTCCACACCAGCAGCAGCAGCAGCTTCTCGTGCGTGCTGTGGAGGAAGGTATAACATTCGAGTTGGTGCGCACCGCTATCCCCACCCCTGCCCTGACTAGAAATCGGTACGTGGTCGGGGTTGACCCTGGATCCCTGTATACCAACGGTGTTGGACTGCGACGCGTAGTTGAACGTATTGTGGAGTTTGTTCTTCAGAACAGCGACGAACGTGAAGTCCGGACGAGGTTGTCCTTCAGGTTCGGTTCAGATGACGGGGACGTAGATGATTTTTGGGTAGTAATACCGTTCAGACGCTTGGCAGCTGTAGACATAGAATATATCTTGGGCCGTATAATGCAGGTCTCTCAAAGTAGTACAGCCTTCAATATGGACAACTTCATAATAGATATTGACAGAGTATTCCAGGTTGCAGGTCATAGTGCCACACCTTAACTCTTAATTTCAATTCCCCGGTTATTTACAGAAAGCATTTAAACATTGATCGTGGTTGCGGCTTTATAGCAATAGTCTTAGCTCATATGTTCACTGTGCTAAATACATAGACGCAAAAAATTTGGTTGCCTACGGTTGTGTAACGTGCCCGTAAACTGGCTTCAGACTGTAAGCTTGAGTTTGAGTGTAATATGGGTCCTGAAGAGCTGAGAAGGGTCGAGCAGGAAATGAATGTTCGTATAGTTGTATTTGGAGTGGATGATCGTCGTAGGACTGTGTATGTTTTTAAAAGCTGTGTGAGAGATCGTATAAAACCTCTTCTTATTTTAGGATTGTCAGGAACATCGTATCTCCCCATCCGTAATATAAGGACTCTCTACGCTAGTTATGATAAAAGTCGAAAATATGGAAGGCACCATGATCTGTGTAAGGGATGTCTCGAGTTTGCTGATGATATAGTGAAACATTGTAAGGAGTGCTACATGGTATGTGAGCAGTGTAAAGGCCCCAAATGTGAAAGTCATGTAGTTGAAACTGAGAAGAGGGCGTGTAATATGTGTAGACATACATTTTTCAATAATAAATGCTTTAAACTCCATAAATCAATTGGCACTTGCAGGAAAATGAGGTTTTGTAAGTGCGGTATGTTTCACATGATGGATCATTGGGGAAATTTCAAACATAAATGCGATGAAATTCACTGTTCTACATGTCATGAAAAATATAAGGCGGATGAAGTGAAGCATGTATGTTATATGAAAGATACTAAGCCTGAAAATAGCCCTTGTTTAACCGTGTACTACGATATAGAAACTTACACGAACGCTGAAACCAAAGAGGTTATTCCACATTTACTCGTAAGTCAGACTATCTGTGATGAGTGCATGGAGATCGAGTGTGATGAGTCACAAATGTGGAAAACGGACAAACGTTTTTAAAACGCTTGCACACGACAACCCTGTGAAACTCTTTGTATCCTATATTGTCAAATTAGCGGACAAATTCAAAAAAATTACTCTGTATATTCTTGCCCATAACGGGGCAAAATTTGACACACAGTTCCTTACAGGTGATCCCTTGAAAAGAGGCAACAAACTAATACAGATGCAGATAAGAGGTAATGTACAGTTTCAAGACACCGTGCTGTTCACACCTTGTAAATTAGCAAAGCTACCCAAGGTCATGGGCGTAGCCGCTGAAGTTTCAAAAGGGTATTTCCCTTACACATTCCTCACTAGCGAAACTTTAAATTACGTCGGACTAACTCCACCTAAATATTACTTTAACTACACCAACATGAGTGATAGTGAGCGTGAATATTTTGACCGCTACAACAGCAGTTTTAATGAAGCTAGTCCATACAATATAGCTGATGAATGTGAACGTATCCGAGATCAACTTATAGGCTCCCAGTTCACTCACAAGATCGTGTGGGAGCATGAGTATGATGCACGGATGGAAACACATGGCCAGTACCGTGAAGAAATAAGGGCCATCAAACGTTCAATGGTGTTGGACCCACTCAAATGCGGTGACAGCTTGTTTGGAAGACGTACAAACCCATTCAAGCTATACTTTCCACCTACGGAGGGCGTGAAACTCCATTACTACGACTTCTGTTCTTTATACCCCTACGTGATGAAGAACAATCCGTACCCCGTAGGTGCGCCTGAAAAACTGGTGGGTCCAACCATGCCAATCATCGAGTTCTCAGCTAACTTGAGTGAGCGCTACTTTGGACTCTCTTTCGTAGACGTGCTCCCCCCTCGCGATTTATGGATGCCGATCTTACCCGTCGTTATAGATCACAAGCTCATGTTTCCCCTGTGCGTTAAATGCACAGAGGAGAACAACGGTGATTGTAATCATACAACCAACCAGCGTAAGATCAGAGGTGTATATACAAGCCCTGAGTTGGACCTAGCCGTTCGCCATGGGTACAGAATATTGAAGATACATGAGGTGTGGAGGTTTTAAAAGCTACCCAACTTTTTCACGCCATATATAAACGCTTTTTTGAAAGATAAGGTAGAAGCATCGGGATATCCGCGAGGAGTTGATACCGAAGATAAAAAACGGCTTATATTCAGCGTTACCGTGCCGATGAAGGTATACAGCTTGACCGTTCCCAAATTGTTAAGAATCCTGGCAAGCGCTTTCCTGCAAAGTTGTGTCTAAACAGTCTTTGGGGAAAATTTGCACAGAATACTGGCAAAGGGAACGCTCATTTGGCACAAAGTTATAGTGAAGTCTGGGATTATGACAACGCTCCCGATAAAGAGGTTAAGGAGATCGTGAATTTAGGTAATACTTACATCATAAAGTACAACATCACCGAACTGGCCGCAGATACCTCACGGGTAACAAACATACCTGTAGCCAGCTTCACAACGGCCTACGCCCGCATCAAGCATTGGGGACTACTGCACTCTCTTGGGCGGAGGGTGTTGTACGCTGACACAGATAGCGTAATATTCACAGCGAGGGAGGGTGAATACATGCCAGCTATTAGGGAATTCCTCGCAGAATGAACTGACGAGATCAAGGATGAGTATGGTGATGGTGCATACGCTGACTCATTTGTATCAACAGGGCCAAAAACTTATGGGGTATGGGTGAGGGTGGGGGAGGATATGAAATATATCGTGAAGGCAAAGGGTATCACGCTTAACCATGCGAACCGACGAGTCGTTAACTTTGACTCGTTGAAGGATCTAGTGTGCTTGGAAGATGAGGGCGACCAGCCACCCCAACTGACTGTGGGGACCCACAATTTTCGAGCGCAGAAACTGGGGTGTGTGAAGGAACTTAGGGGCAAGAAGGTATGCTGTAACACCTATAGGAAACGTTACCAGGTGCCTGGTACCTATGAACCTATGATACCGTATCCTTTGGATACCTTAATCCTTGATTTTATATATATATATAATATATATATATATATATATATGTGTGTGTGTGTGTGTGTGTGTGTGTATTGTTAACGATATGTTTATTTATTACGTATATTTGTAAATATATACCTTGAATAATTCATTCATTAAATCGTGTTTCAACTAGCGTTTCACGTTCTCCTGTGTGTGTGTGTGTGTGTGTGTGTGTGTGTGTGCGCAGTAGAAAGTTCTAAGCTCCGCCCCCTGTATGATCAGTCACGTGACTCCTACTACTACCTGGGCATATCTTTTCCCTGCATGTTCAGTTGTCCGCTGCAAGCCCTGGATCTCAGACGTGTATTTTTCCACGTAGATGAAAATTAGTAATGGCTACCTTTAATACTGCGTGTTCAACGTTTATGAAGTGGTATTCGGCAAAGTGTGAAGATGTGGTGGATACTGAAAGACTCCCAATTCCACCCTCCTTTGATACTTTTAAGGCTACATTGAACCGTGCGAAGGAACAAGAGGCACAAATACTCTACGGCTATTCTGGCGAGGGCATTGTAGGATTTCGTAGTACAAGCGATGTATTGAAGTATGTTGTAGACCTAACCTTTATAAAAGCTCACATATACCGCGAAATGGAAGAAACAACACGTGCAGAAGATAAGCAACGGTTATGGTTAGTGAGTCTTTTTGCTGAGTGGTGTGACAAGCGGTATTATGTCATGTTACATCATACCGAGTACTCGTACCCTACGGTTGAGAATGTAAATCTTGTCATCATGGAGAATCTTAAGTATTTTTACCACTACATTAATATATATCATGAAGAGGTTTGTAGTGAGGTTGTGGCGAAAGGCCTATGCGAGTTTTGAACAGAATTTAGAGACGAATATCGTCTGCTAAGCAAAAAGGAAAAATATGGGCATATGTTTCTCTCAAATAGTGCACCGAAGTGTGAATAAAATGTTTAGTTCGTGGAAATGAAAGAAAATGTCTGGTGCGCATTCTGGGGAGTGGGAGTGATAAAACATTAAAACCGATATTGCTTCATATATGGGAAAAATTTTCAAAACACCTACCCAGTATAATGGGTTACAAGTAGTCATGTCGGAACGGCGCCGTACACGTTTTATCAGCTTATGGTGTGACTTACTCCTCCCGTCGAACGGATCCGCCCACCCGAGGCCCATAGTCATCTCAGGACCCCGCCACATACAGAAAACTTAGGAAGAACCCCCAGGATGACGTCATCAAATCATTTAATAGTGGCTTGAAACGCATTCTCAAAGATCATAAGGACTTAATTCTGCTTTTCATGTCCACTTCACCTTCCCTTCTCTTCTTCACCTTTACGGTCTTATTAAAACCCACAAACCTAGCAACCCTATGCGCCCTATTATTAGCTCGGTGGGCTCTATTACCTATAAACTCTCCAAATGGCTTGTCAAAGTCTTGTTCCCCATTCTCGGAACTATCTCTGATTCACATGTAAAAAATTCCATGGATCTTACTGAAAAATTGAATAATGTACGCACTGAAACCAACGATAGATTGATCAGTTTTGAAGTTTGTTCATTGTTTACAAAAGTGCCGATTGACGATATGCTTGACTTTCTCTCCCGAGAATTACATAAGTACGACCTGCCACTACCTGCACACATCGTTTTGGAACTTATTAAGCTTTGCATCAAAGACTGTAAATTCACTTTCAATAGCGAGTATTATCAACAAGTTTTTGGGATGGCCATGGGCAACCCCTTATCGCCCCTCTTCTCCAATATTTATATGGAGTTTTTCGAAATTACTTACATTCCGAGAATCCTGGGGGTTGGCATCCCATGGTTGCGGTACGTCGACGATATTTTGTGTATCTGGCCCATGAATCGTGACCTGGATGACTTCCTCCTTCAGTTAAATGATCAAGTCCCCTCCATTAAGTTTACTTTAGAAGTGGAACAAGACAACTCAATCCCGTATTTGGATGTGCGTGTACATAGGGAAAGCCCAGGTTTTAAGTTTAGTATCTATCGGAAAAAACAAACAATTTGTCCTACTTACACATTTACTCTGGACATGACACCCCTATTAAGAAGGCTATATTTTCTTCAATGTTTCTCCGCGCTCTTAGGATCGCCAGTCCGGAATACATCGATGCCGAATTGGAAAAAATCAACGGTATTGGAAGTGATCTGTGCTACCCACCTGCGTTTATGGAATCTTGTCTTAACAAGGCAAAACGAACCTTCTATCGTGGGAATAATAACACTCGCACTTTGTCAAAGAATATTTTAGTACTTCCATTTTTCCCGGGCTTTTTAGGCATTGCTAATGTACTTAAACTTTTGGATATTAATGTAGTATTTTCATATAACAATATTGTGAAAAATATCATAGTAAAAAATGGCCCTACCAATAATTCAGGCATTATCTATAAAATTGGTTGCAAATAATGTGATTCCTTTTACATTGGTCAGCCGGGAAAGGATTTGCACACGCGTGTAACACAGCATCAATATTCCGTTAGAACGAGACAGTCGTCCAATGCCCGTTTTGTCCATTTGTCAGAGTTATCCCATTGCATTGATTGGAATAATGCTTCAGTTTTGTTTCACTCTAGCAACATTGTTACTAGAAATATTCTTGAGTCTGCTATTATCCAACTTACAAATAACTTTAACATGAGCAAAGGTCTTTCTCAACTCGATCCCGTTGTTTTGAATTCGTTCAGAACGGATTTAGACAAGAAGAGCAGAGTGCTAAAACTTTGGTAATTTTCCCTTATAAATTTGTATGCTCCTCTTACAATTTTTATTTTTCAATTTATTTTTATTTTTTATTTTTTTGTGACCTATATATCATTCAGGCATTATCTATAAAATTGGTTGTAAACAATCCACTTGATCTTGTGTTGAATTCGGGCAAAGTGCTAAAATTGGTAGTTTTCCTTACAAATTTGTATGCTCCTCCCCATAATTTTTATTTCTATATTTTATATATATATATATATATATATATATATATATATATATATATATATATATATATATAATATAATTTTTTTTTGTAACCTATATATAGTCTTGAACTCTTTATTTACTTCAGTGTTCCTAAGGATGTCATTAGACGAAAGCGCTTCAGCACCACTCTGTTTCCTTTCCTTCGTGGTTTTATTCATCATAAATATTTTTCACGTATTACTTTCGTGAAATAATTTATATATATATATATATATATATATATATATATATATATGTGTGTGTGTGTGTGTACATATTTCCTGTACTAATATATTGATGGTTATACTCCATCGTTTTGTATATTATTATTTTTTATTATATATACAGTATATTCCTCGTTCGTATTTTTTATGCTATTATTATTTTTATTTTATTTTTTTGATCATATATATTCCATCGTTTGATTGTATATTTATTTTCTGTATATTTCGTGAAATTGATTCCAATAATTCGTCTAAATAAACAGAATGATGTAACGGTGTTTTATTTAACTCTTTTGGTTGTAAACGATATTATTTAATTATACCAAATGGCTGCCTTCTAAACCGACTGACGGATTTCTAAACCAACTGTCAAGAATATCTGAATAGCGCAATGTGGCAGCTGAAAAGATAATATATACACCTGCCTTCTAAGTATTCTACGTCAACTGGCTGGTTAAGCCAATTGGCGGATTAAGCCAACTGGCGGAAAGCCAACTGCGGAGAATATATGCTTTAATTAATTAAATAGCACAATCTGGCAACTCAACCCTAATAATGTACATCTGAACAAGCCATTTACGCCTTTTAAGAAGCCTTCTAAGCCAACTGGCTGATTAAGAACTTATAAGACAGCGGGCGCTCGGATGAACTCT
Source organism: Bathynomus jamesi (assembly GCA_023014485.1). Taxonomy (NCBI): domain Eukaryota; kingdom Metazoa; phylum Arthropoda; class Malacostraca; order Isopoda; family Cirolanidae; genus Bathynomus; species Bathynomus jamesi. Next base: position 949,499 of record JAJOZX010001029.1, on the reverse strand, counting down.
CAATATGCGCTTGGCTCCTGCCAAGCGAACACTCCTCTCTCCTTCTCCTCTCTCTCTTAAGTTAGGTATACCCCTTTGGGAGATGAGGCTGTTCTCCCCAAAAAAGGTCAGGTGGACTCCCCCAGCATGCTGGGGGAGTCCCCCTTCATTGCAGCTTGGAGGATAACCCCTCCCCCTTGTTGCGTAACCTCTTGCAACATTCCCCTACCCCTTGTTGAATAACTTCTTGCAACATTCCTCTCCATCTTATCAACATTTGCAATTGCATTGCACTCTCTCCTTTTTCGCCCATACTACTGAGCGTTGACCAAATCGCTGGATTGGACGTGGTGGAAACAGGTCCTGGGCAACAAGATCTCCGGATTTAACACTATTAGACGTCTTTGCATGGGGTTTTATAAAGTCTGAGGTTTACAAAACAAGAGTTACAGACTTGCAGGATCTGCGAACCTGCATTTTCGCGGCAGTCGCTAAAATAACCCCAGAGATGCTTCAGAATGTGTTCCGCAATGCAGTGGACAGATTTGATATTTGCAGAGACAGTGATGGTGCTCACGTCAAATCTTAGACCTAAGCTTGATAAATAAATATACATCTAATTATGTTATTACATTTTTATCCTAAAATATTATTTCAGCAAAATAGACAGGGACTTTTTTTTTTATTCAAATTGGCCACCAAGGACTTGAAATTTTAATGAAAATTTTGTTTTTCTTGACATTGTTGTAGAAAGAAAATACCTTCAACATGGAAAAACAATTACAGTACTTCAAGTATTTTAAATACGGTATTAAATTTATGAAACTAAAATAAAATTATTTTATCATTTTACTGAGTAATAAAACTATTTAACATCATTTTAGCTATGGTACATGAGTAACAAATTCTGGTGCTGTATAGAGTGCTTATAAAGTCCCTATCTATTTCAGTGAAAACGTAGCAAAAAGGGTAAAATTCATAAGAATATAATAGAAGGCATACATTTAATGAATACTTAAGCATATGATTCTACATGAGCCATGAGCACCATCAATATCTCTACAGAGTTCGAATCTGTCAGCAGCATTGCGGAACACATTTTGGAGCATGACAGCGGTTATTTTTGTAACTGCTGTTACGATACGAGCACGTAAATGCCCCAGCTTCATTCAGATGAAATTTTAAACACCGTCGTCTTTCAACAAGATGGGGCACCTTGTCATTACGCAAACATTGTTCAGGAGTATTTAAATGAACGATTTCCAAATCGGTGGATCGGACGTGGAGGCAACAGTCCCTGGGCGGCTCGATCTCCTGACCTAACGCCCTTGGATTTCTTTGCATGGGGCTTTATCAATCAAACGTCTATCAAACGAGGGTTACAGATCTGCAAGATTTACGTGCTCGTATCGTAACAGCCGTTACAAAAATAACCCCTGTCATGGTCCAAAATGTGTTCCGCAATGCTGCTGACTGATTCGAACTCTGTAGAGATATTGATGGTGCTCATGTAGAATCATATGTTTAAGTATTCATTAAATGTATGCCTTCTATTATATTGTTATTGAATTTTACCCTTTTTTGCTACGTTTTCACCGAAATAGATAGGGACCTTATAAACACCCTGTATATTGTGGAGTAAGCTAAGGAAAGCATTTAAACAAATATGAAATGTAAAAATATGCAAATTGAAAGTTTTCTCATTAAAGTGGTAAAATTTATGAAGGGAATCGATTTTTTAAAAGATAAACAAAGTATCGGTATCGGCAGTTTTTCAACGAATCGGTACATCACTAATTAAAATTAATTTCATGGTTCTGTGAATATGATTCACAAGTTTTTATAATGTGATCCAGACCTTTCACCGAAGAGCTTATTAACGCCTTAATATCGGGATAGACCAAGTTATTTATCCTCATGTTATCTATACAGCATCCCAGTCTTGCCTCATTAAGAGAAGCAATTAATCCATCAATATACAGTATATATTAAACAGCAAGGAGAAAGTAAGGAGCCGTATCTAACTTCGCATGAGGAACCAAAACATTCGGACAATACATTGTCCCATCTTACCATAAAACGTTTGGTGTGTGTATCAAAATTTCAATAAATTTAAATATACTGTATATAGGCCTACGTCTCGTGGTGTAGTGGTTAGCATCGCTAACTACGAATTCACCGGCCTCGGGTTCGATTCCTGGCGAAAGCAGGCGGCACGCAGTTTACCCAGCTGTTCATCCTTCCAGAAAAAAATAGGTTGATAGATAAATGGGTACCCTGGTAGCCTAGTGATTAAGACGCTGGGCTGCTGATCGGGAGGTCGAGAGAGCAAGTCCGGGCAAGGGCCTTGTAATTTCTAACCACCCATGTTGGGTCGTGTTTGGATTCCACGTTAAACTGTAAGTCGAAGGTCGGCAGAAGCTAAACCAGAGTTAACCAAAGTGTGTGTGTGTGTGAATATATATATATATATATATATATATATATATATTATATATATACACAGCTCACCCTCTTGTCTACTGTTAATTTCGCAGCCATTGATTATATTATTTTTTCTTTTAGGTAGGGGATGGCTGCGAAATTAACAGTAGACGAGAGGGTGAGCTGTATATATATATATATATATATATATATATATATATATATATATATATATATATATATACTGTATATATATATGAAAATTATTTCACGAAAGTAACACGTGAAAAATATTTAGGATGAATAAAACCACGAAGGAAAGGAAACACAGAATGGTGCTCAAGCGCTTTCGTCTAATGACATCCTCAGGAACACTGAAGTACATAAAGAGTTACAGCCTATATAGGTTACAGAAATATATATATATATATATATATATATATATATATATACAATAAACGGAAAAAAAAAATAAAAATTTAAAAAAAATAAAGGATTGTGGGAGGCGCATACAAATTTGTAAGGAAAAACTATCGATTTTTAGCACAAGATCAAATGAATTGTTTTCAACCAATGTTAAAAAAAAAAAAAATACAAATTTATTCTGAAATCTGCCCGGGTTTTAGCACTCTACCCTTCTTGTTTAAGGTTCGATGTATATAAAAATAAATTGAAAAATAAAAGTTATTAGAGTAGCATACAAGTTTACCAAAGATTTAGCGTTCTACCCTTCTTATCTAAATCTGTTCTGAAGGAGTTAAAAACAACAGGATCGAGTTGAAAAAGACCTTTGCTTATGTTGAAGTTATTTGTAAGTTGGATAATGGCAGACTCAAGAATATTTCTATTAACAATGTTGCTAGAGTGAAATAAAACTGAAGCATTATTCCAGTCAATACAGTGGGATAACTCTGACAAATGGACAAAAAGGGCACTGGACGACTGTCCTGTTCTAACGGAATATTGATGCTGTTTTATACGTGTGCAAATCCTTTCCCGTCTGACCTATGTAAAAGGAATCACATTGTTTACAACCAATTTTATAGATAATGCCTGAATTATTGGTAGGGCTATTTTTTACTATGATATTTTTCACAATATTGTTATATGAAAATACTACATTAATATCCAAAAGTTTAAGTACATTAGCAATGCCTAAAAAGCCCGGGAAAAATGGAAGTACTAAAATATTTTTTGACAAAGTACGAGTGTTCTAATTCACACGATAGAAAGTTCGTTTTGCCTTATTGAGACAAGATTCCATAAACGCAGATGGATAACACAGATCACTTCCAATACCGTTGATTTTTTCTAATTCGGCATCGATGTATTCCGGACTGGCGATCCTAAGGGCGCGGAGAAACATTGAAGAAAAAAATGGCCTTCTTAGTTGGGGTGTCATGTCCTGAGTAAAAGTGTAAGTAGGGCAAATTTTTTTTTTTTGCCGATATATACAGCTCACCTTCTCGTCTACTGTTAATTTCGCAGCCATCCCCTACCTAAAAGAAAAAATAATATAATCAACACTGAAAATTCCTATGATGCGCGACTTTTGCGCCACCCTGTATATAGTGATTAACGAAAGGCCGTTACCATAGGAAATTAATGTTTTCTCTTTTGGTTTCAGGTTTATAACTGATGAATGATATGTTTGATTACATCCGACAGGAGAAAGTAAAATTAATTTTATTACCTGTAGCTCGTAGATTTATCCCCGCTGTACTTTCTCCGCGAACACAAGTCGGTTGTTTACCAGACAAGACCACGAACTAATCAACAGTTAAAAGACAAGATACAACAACAATGTAATAACATTGGATGTCAGTCAGTAAGGATGCCTTACGTAACGTTCAATTACGAATTAACATGCGTGAATGACATGCAATTTCAACATTTATTGTCTTCATAAGAAATAAAACATAATCTCCTATGGTAACGGACTTTTGTTACACCCTGCATCTTCAAGAAACAGTAAAGTTGGAAATCAAATAGACATTAAGTCTGAGACCAGACCAACATTGCCTCACAGACTTCTTCGATACGTTACAAGAAGAATCGGGGAATCAACCAATAACCTACAGTAGTAAGGGTTCAGA
>JAJOZX010001029.1:845000-942500 GCA_023014485.1 Bathynomus jamesi | reverse complement strand
GGGTTGAAGTACTTAATATTGACCTTAGAATATGCTCTAATACCCATTTCATATGGCCTCAAAATGCCCCTGTAATTGGTCAAATTTCAAAATTTTCTCGGGGCTTGCAGCGCCCGAACCCCCAGCTGTATGGGCTCGCTGAGCTCGCCAGAATCTATTCATAGTCTACATTTTGGCAGCTGGATCCTCGAATCCTTCGTTGGTGCAGTACAGCAATTTTAATCAAAATCTGAGATGTAGTGGTTAATTCTTAAAAAATTTGTGGTGATTTGCCATAGAACAACCCATTGAAGAAGATAGCGGTTACCCAGACCTCGTTGCTGGTGGGAAGGGGCTCACTGTATGGCCCATTTTCAAGGACACCACCCCACCACCCCGTTCTCCGCCATTTGGGCCTCGAGGTCCTTGCAAGGGCAGCAAGGCCCTTTGAACCTTGTTGGATGTTGCCCTATTGTTGCTGGTTGCGAAGGGGCCCCCATAACAGTTTAAGCTTCAGGGTCCCAAAAATGTAGGTCCGCCACTGATTAGTGATTCGCAAAACATCCAATCGATACTCCAAATGTTGCCATGTACGCTGCAGCATTAGGCCTGTTCAAAATCAACTTTTTCTTATTTTCATAGGTTTCTGTACATTTTCCCATGCTTTTTGACCTGAAAAAGCCGAAAATCACAACTATTTTGACCTAGGATGTTGGGAAGCATTGCCGCATGGAGCTTTAAATTTCTGCCTTGAAATCGGCCAAAGCGCCAATTCCGGGGTCCCTTGAATTATGTTTTGCACTTTAACTTTTGATCTAAACAAGATAGAGCAACAAATTAGGTATCAAATGAAAGAGCATAAAATTAATAATAATAATAATAATAATAATAATAATAATAATTATCTATCATTTTTCAGGAAACAACAGAAACTCAATCAGAATCTAGAAAACCATCTACAAGTTACAACTTCACAATGGCATTAAGCAAGGAGCTGAGGGAGCTCCGTGGGCGCACAGTTGATATCTCAGAACCTCCACGTACTGTCCACAGGCAGGTGTCAACTGGGCCATCTACCAGATCTCTCACTGAAACTTTCCTGGTTGGATACCCTTCAGCTTTTATCAGTGGTTCCCAGCTTCCCACCAACAGACAGGCGTTCCAGTATTTCCTTAATCTTCAGAATTTACCGGAAAATGCAGGAGGCCCATGGTTCAAGACCTTGCATATGAAACAGTTGAATCTATCATCCCATTCTGGCAGATGGCTAGGATCAAGACAATGACCAAGTACAACGCAATGAAGCTCTTCATGAAACTACATGAGAAACATCGTGCTCTGGTGAAAAGCAAAGGAAGAGCAAGTAACCCTGGAGGAAAAAGAGGAGCATTTGTGCTGGAATTAGACAGCCTGTTCGATATAGGAGCTCCAGATGCAATCCAGGAAATACAGAACAACAGACTGTTATCCAGAGAGAAGAAAGATGAGGATATCAGGTTCTACGAAGACCAAAAGACTGAGAGGAAAGGTCATATGTCTGGTCATGACAAGATTTTTGAGACAAGATCCCTGCAGCAAGCAGCGAGGAATGAAAGACTGCAGCATAGACAAGAACAAGGTAAAACTAATTACTTTGAACGTTACAAAAAGTTTTAAGTTTTACTCCATTGCGATATTTAGCATGTACTTAACAATTACTGTCTTAACATGTTGTACTATTTTACAGCTGCAGCAGAACAAGAGGCAGTTGTTCATGTGGATGACATTACCTGGGGTGACTCAACTGACAACGACGCTAACACAGAGGACATGGATTACCATCAGCCTCGTCCTGGATGTTCTCACCATCAAGACACTGTGACTAGTGTGACTTTGACGTTTCCAAGGAAGGTCATGGAATGTGATGTCATCTGCAATACAGCTGATCGTCTTGGTTTATCAGACAATCAAGTTACTGCCATGGTTTCTGCCACCTTGAAAGCTGGAGGGGCTGATCTGGATAACTTCGTCATCTCAACCTCAACAACACGTCGCAACAGAATGCTGTCCAGGTATATATCAGCCAGAGTCACATGTCCAAGTTTTGTGAAAACCCCCCACAGTACGCTGCCTTACACTGGGATGGAAAGTTGCTCAAAGATGTCTTGGGCAGTGAACCTGGAAGTACCTCAGAGACTTTAGCTGTGCTAGTGTCTGGTCCACCTTCATACACTGAAGGAAAGTTATTGGGAGTACCTGTCATCGACAATTCTTCTGGCACAGCTCAGGCTGAGGCTTCAATGGATTTACTGGAGACATGGGAACTTACGGATAATGTTACTGCCCTTGTTTTTGACACTACATCCAGTAACAGTGGAGTTCACAGAGGAGCTGCCAAACTGCTAGAGAAAATGCTGAACAAAAAGGTGTTTTATCTGGCCTGTCGACATCACATCCTGGAAATCCTAGTAGGAGCAGTTTGGGAGAAGCTGTTTGGGAAGGTGAAGGGGCCAGATAATCCCTGGTTTGAGCATCTGAAGGATTTTGGACGGACTTGTCCAAGGAAAACCCAAAGATGCTGGCTATCAACAGCAAATGGCTGAAGGAAAGAAGAAGAACAGTGAAGAAATACTCCAAGACATTCTAACAGCAGAAAGGCTTCCAAGAGCCGACTACAGGGAAATGGCTGAACTGACAGTCATTGTTCTTGGAGGAACGCCTCCTCGAGGTATTCACTGGAGTCGACCAGGCGCCATTCATCAGGCCAGATGGATGGCCAGAAACCTGTACTCCATGAAAATGCTGATGTTTGCAGATCAACTTGAGTACGACGAAGACACTGTATCAAAGCTGGAAAGACTCAACACCTTCCTTGCGCTGTTCTACACTCCTGTATGGATGATGGCAATGTCTGCTGCAGATGCTCCCGTGAATGATCTAAGTCTAATCCAGGACATGTTGAAGTACAAGAAAACTGACCCAGAGCTTGCTGATGCAGTACTTAATAAGATGGAAAACCACAAATGGTACCTGACGCAGGAAGTCGTGCCATTTGCCCTTTCAGCAGTAGATTGAGTGACACATTGAAGCACGACATTGCTGCCCAGTTACATGCCACTGAGAAGCCAGACAGCTTCAGAACAGGAAAGCCTCTATTCCAGAGAGTCACAGCTAAGACCACCCTGGTTGATCTCATTGGCCCAGAATCACATTTCCTGCTGGACACACTGAACATTGGATCCGAGTGGCTTCTGGAACCTGTCACGTCTTGGCCACAGAATGAGGACTACAGAAAAACGTTGGACTATGTTAAGAATCTGAAAGCGGTGAATGACATTGCTGAACTTGGTGTCAAGATGATGAGCGACTTTGCAAATGTCATAACAACAGATGCCAAGCAAAGGGACTATCTCCTTCAAGCTGTGGAGTTCAACAGACGCCGCTTTGACAGCTTCAAGAAACAAACTCTCAACAACTGACTGTGTAAATGTCATTATGAAATTAATCATCATGTAATGCTTTCACTTCTTGATCGATTAGACTTGTGACAAAATGTTAATCTCAAATTTGTGTCATGAATAAGGCGCCTTGTCTGCCTTGAGTGTGAGAAAACGAATTTTGTGATATTTCTGAAATCTTTGTATGTACCAATGTGCCATTTCTTGTTCCAAGACTATCATAATTGTATAAGTTAGAAAGAGGATTAAAAACACTTTAATTTGGTGCCTATTTTGTTGCTCTATCTTGTTTAGATAAAAAGTTATAGTGCTAAACATGATTCAAGGGACCCCGGAACTGGTGCTTTTGGCCGATTTCAAGGCAGAAAACTTAAAGCTCCATGCGGCAATGCTTCCCAACAACCTAGGTCAAAATGGTTGTGATTTTCGGCCTTTTCAGGTCAAAAAGCATGGGAAAAAGTACAGAAACCTATGAAAATAAGAAAAAGTTGATTTTTGAACAGGGCTACTGCAGCATATCCACATCAATTCGCTCAATAGCAGCTGTGATTCTTGCTTTTAAACCATCAATGTCTGTCACCCGCGTACATTTCTAAAAAACTTGTCAAAACGTGGTATCAGAAAAAACTTAATGAGATTCTCTGTAAAATGGGACAACACTGGAATTTCTACACTTCATGGTTGACTTTTAATAACAGCCAAAAATTGTACAGATAATTCTCGGACACCCTGTGTATATATATATATATATATATATATATATATATATATATATATATATATATATACAGGGTGTCCCAAAAACTGTGACCCTAAAAGAAATATTAATAACTTTTTTATTAAAGGTGCTAGAAGTAAATACTAAAAACTAAAATAACAAGTGAAGATGTAAGTTTTTGATATTGTATACGTAATTATTATCAAAAACATATCGTTACTTTAAAATGTTAAAAAAAAATTCAACAAAATTTTCTCATAAAAGAAATCATTTATCATGAAGGGTGGCCTAGTCTAACCAAAGGCCTTGTGACGTCGAATCCTACGGACCGGACTAGACTAGCCTGATCATTCACTTGCTCATTCCGGACCTAGTCTAATCACTCACTCGCTCGTTCTAGCAAGTTGGCGGCCAAAAAAACATCTTATGATACAAACTGTACAGAATTTCACCCATCCTCAGATGACGACACCACAAGAAAAAGCTGAACTAGTCAGGTATGTTTTTGAAAGTAAATCAATCATCACAGCACAAAGAAGATTTCAAGTTAAAACACACTAAACAGGCACCAGGAAAGAAGAGCATAAAAAGATGGGTGAAAACGTTTGAAGAGACTGGATCCGTCCTTAAGAGAAAGAGTTGTGGACGCCCGAATAAGTCTCTAGAAAGGTCGCAAGCTGTTATGGAAGCATTTCACACGGATCCAAAAACGTCAATAAGGAGAGTTTCAGTTGAGTTAAACATCCCACGATCGTCGGTTCACAGAATCCTTCACAAAAATCTGAAATTAAAATGTTACAAAGTGCAAGCGCATCATTAATTTTTTAAAGATGATTACGCAGTAAGAATTGCTACTTGCCAGGAACAAATCGAGTTCATTGATTCAGACTCAAATTTCCTGAAAAAAGTCATCTTCACTGACGAGGCAACGTTTCATACATCTGGAAAACTTAACCGCCACAATTGTAGAATTTGGGGACCAGAAAATACACGTGAGACCTTTGAACATGAACGTGATTCGCCCAAAGTGAATGTTTGGTGTGGAATGTCAAGTTCTCGAATTTATGGTCCGTATTTATTTGAAGAACGGACTGTTACAGGTGCCTCGTACTTAAAGATGTTAAAAGATTTCTTTGTGCCACTACTAAAAGAAACTCCTGAATCATTTCAAACCATAATCTTTCAACAAGACGGAGCCCGCCTCACTATGCTAGAGTCGTTCAAGAATTTCTAAACGAGACTTTCCCAAGACGATGAATTGGTAGAGGAGGACCAATGAAATGGCCCGCTCGCTCCCCCGATTTAACACCTTTAGATTTTTATCTTTGGGGTTATGTTAAGTCTAAAGTTTACCATAACAAACCGAGAAACACTGTGGAATTGAAACAGCGTATTCAGGAAACTATCACATCCATCTCCCCATCTGTACTGGAGCGTGCCATTGAAGAATTTGAACGTAGAATTAGATTGGTTATAGTAAATGATGGAAAACATGTAGAGGTTTACTAGTGCATGGGAATAAAACTTACACCTTCGCTTGTTATTTTATTTTTTAGTATTTACTTCTAGCACCTTTAATAAAAAAGTTATTAATATTTCGTTTAGGGTCACTCTTTTTGGGACACCCTGTATATATATATATTGATTTTGCTTCCTCCCGACTTGTTCATTCTGACGAAGATCAAGCTTGTTGCTCCACCTTCGACCTACAGCTTAACGTGGAATCCGAGCCACGACCTACCACGGGTGGTTAGAAATTAAAAAGTCCTTGTCCGGACTCGATCTCACCACCTCCCGATCAGCGCCCCAGCGTCTTAACCACTAGAGCACCCAGGGTACCCATTTATCTACCAACCAATTGCTTTCCCCCGGAATCGAACCCTGGGCCGGTGAATTCGTAGTAAACGATATTAACCACTACACCACCGAGGCGCATATATATATATATATATATATGTCAGAGGCGATCGGTGACAATTATGTATAGGGAACCATGCATAGCCTATTTATATATATATATATATATACTGTATATATATATATATATATATATATATAGTACAGTATATATATATATATACACAGAGTATAGACCAACCTCTTTTATTTATACACCAGCTCTATCCCCCGCGAAGAGGGCGGGGGAGGAAGGGGATGGGCAGTTGACGAACGACATTAACCTCAATATAACAACTTCACTTTGATTTACTCATAATTAAGCAAACTCTAATTACAATTAGCTTGTATTTCTTCTTCTAAAAATATATTTGGTTTAATTGCCAGTTATTTAGTCATTTAATGCAATAAACTCATTAATTAAGCGCTTTAAAAGGATTCCGTTAGCATAATAGCAGCAATAAGCAACTCTATTTTGCTTCCACGATCCACGGTTTGCCTAAAGAAATTAATGCGTTATAGGTCTGTATTTCCATCGGTGAATATTTTTTATTCTTTTAAGACGTAATATTTATTCATCCCCAAGTATAGCGATCAATAATTTTATTGTATATCATTTATTACATTTATACTATCGTATAAGCAGTGAAATTATTGGTGGATTGATACAATTTTTATAAAACCCTAATACAGTAAGTCAAACAAAAGAAGCAATTCTCAAGGTTGCTTCCACTGGCGCCCGTCTCGACGCAACAAATTATTGCTCTCCCCCTCCTTTTCTCCTTTTTCAATGCACTGATTTGGATTTCGAGCTTTTTGTATTCAAAAAATATTTGAAAGGAGTATAGCCTAGTGATAATTTATCATAATTTTATCGTCATTAATATTGTTTAACAGCGCTTCTAATCATTTAAGTGGGGAAGCAATGCTTCAATTGTTTCCATGAACCGAACGCCACTGATATATATATATATATATAACGTAAAGAACGACGCTTGTATAGGAGATATTCCGCGCAAGACGAGAGAGAGAAAACGGAACAAATGAAAAAATGAAGTAACCACCTGGGAATCGAACCCGGGATCTTCCGATTGCCGGTCAGACGCGATACCATTACACCATGGACTTCACTCTTCCAAATGCCGTAATTCTTCTACATACTCGCAGAAACCAATGCCCCGAAGGGGGCACCTCCCGCATGCCGTAACATTATATACATTCAACTGCAAAGAACACGCAGTATAAATGACGTAAAGAACGACGCTTGTATAGGAGATATTCCGCGCAAGACGAGAGAGAGAAAACGTCGTTCTTTACGTTATTTATACTGCGTGTTCTTTGCAGTTGAATGTATATAATGTTACGGCATGCGGGAGGTGCCCCCTTCGGGGCATTGGTTTCTGCGAGTATGTAGAAGAATTACGGCATTTGGAAGAGTGAAGTCCATGGTGTAATGGTATCGCGTCTGACCGGCAATCGGAAGATCCCGGGTTCGATTCCCAGGTGGTTACTTCATTTTTTCATTTGTTCCGTTTTCTCTCTCTCGTCTTGCGTGGAATATCTCCTATACAAGCGTCGTTCTTTACGTTATTTATACTGCGTGTTCTTTGCAGTTGAATGTATATATATATATATATATATATACTTCGCTGATGGTGCCCCGGTAGTCTTTCACTAGATTAACCCTTTATAATGTACTTGTTACTGTACTGCAAAAGTATTTGAGAAATAAGATAGAATGTACATAGAGAAGTGTCATTACCGCACTTTTTTCTGTTCTGAAGTTTGAAGTTTTGAAGTCTAAAGTTTAATTACAGTATATACTTTATTCTTTCTCACATAGGAACATACGAAATCTTTTATAATGGTCATTTATACTTGCAGATTCGTGGTTCAACTGCCAAGATTCCCCAAATTTAATTTTTTTTTTTTTGCAGTTATAAAATAGTTTGCCCCGCTTTAGTCTGTCGTCTATTTAAAATTGATTCCTTGAAAATCTATAAGTAAATAGATATTCCTAAGAATATATAATTGACACTCGTATTTTCCCGCCTAATATACGCAATACCCAATATTTTCTTATCATAAGGGTATAATAATAATATACTACTATATTAAAACCGTACCCCGACGCGTACCAATGGCGCGTACCGTCGTTACGACCTTCATACGAACATCCTAATTATACAGAATGTGAGAGGGCCTCGTGAGAAGATTTTCAAAATAATAAATTCTCGTAAGGACGGAAGTGTTTTGTCACCTCTGCTTAAGGTAAAATGATCCCTGGGTCTTCTCGCGTCTCCTTGTGCCTCTCGAGCAGACGAGAATATAAAAAATATCCCGAAAAGATACTTTATTTCTTAATCTTCAAAGAAATTTCTAAAGAAATGAACTTCCGCGTATATAAAAAAAAAAAAAATTGTTAATTTTTCTGAAAGATTTTTGGGACTTTTTATTTTATTATTATTTTTATCTTTTTTAGAGTGGGGTAGGGTGGGGGTCGGGGGAGAATGGGGCAGTAAATTTTTTTTTTCTTAAAAATAGTTTTACTTAAGTAGTGTTCATGTTAATTATATATATATATATATATATATATATAAAGTTGACTCTAATAATAATAATAATGATTATACTGAGAGTAAAATTGTTAATAACTGCAAATTGTATGTTTATTCAGTATAATTTGTAATAATTGCAGTGATTAAAATAATGATCATTCTAGAAACAATGAAAAAATTATAATTATACGTGACAATAAATACAGGGCTGACAGTGACGATAACGAGCTTGACTAACATACTAACAGGGACAAAGATACTAATAACGATAATGATAAGAATAATGACGCCACAACAATGATAACAGTCTGTGTTTGGGAAGAGAAATCCTGGCTTACACGCGCGTCTTGAGGACTCTCTCTCTCTCTCTCTCTCTCTCTCTCTCTCTCTCTCCTCTCTCTCTCTCTCTTCGTTATCGAAAGGCTCTTCTTCTGCCGCAGTTCTTGAGCGGCAGTTATTCGACGCCCGAACAGGATGTTAAAAGTGGCAAGTTGTGAGCGGATTTAAAGTGGCGCTCAAGAAGCAGGTAAAGAGGAAGAGAAGCCGCGTTTATTTGGGCTTTATTCGCCCTTCGACTTTTTTTAATATTTCTTTTATGTTCTTTTCATTCTGTTGCTCATTTCGTCCACATTGAATAGTTAATATATATTATATATATATATATATATATATATATATATATATATATATATATGATGAATAAAACCACGAAGGAAGGAAACACAGAATGGTGCTCAAGCGCTTTCGTCTAATGACATCCTCAGGAACACTGAAGTACATAAAAGGTTACGGCCTATATATAGGTTACAGAAAGAAAAAAAATAAATAAATAAATAACATACATACACACAAACATATATATATATATATATAATATATATATATATATATATACATACATATCTACACACACATATATATATATATATATATATATATATATATATATATGCAATAAACGGAGAAGTAAAAATAAAACTTAAAATTAAAAATTAGAGGATTAACAAAGAGGCAAACAGATTTGTAAGCAAAAATATCGATTTTTAGCACAAGATCAAATGAATTATAAAAATACAAATTTATACTGGAAATCTGCCCGGGTTTTAACACTTTGCCTTTTAGAGTCAAGTTTCGATATATATAAAAATAAAATGAAGATTAAAAGTTAATAAAGTAGCGTACAAGTTATGAAGGCCATTTTTCATCAATGTTTCTCCGCGCCCTTAGGATCGCCAGTCCAGAATACATCGATGCCGAATTGGAAAAAATCAACGGTATTGGAAGTGATCTGTGTTACCCATCTGCGTTTATGGAATCTTGTCTCAACAAGGCAAAACGAACTTTCTATCGTGTCAATAATAACACTCGTACTTTGTCAAAAATATTTTAGTACTCCATTTTTCCCGAGCTTTTTAGGCATTGCTAATGTACTTAAACTTTTGGATATTAATGTAGTATTTCATATAACAATATTGTGAAAAATATCATAGTAAAAAATAGCCCTACAATAATTCAGGCATTATCTATAAAATTGGGTGTAAACAATGTGATTCCTTTTACATAGGTCAGACGGGAAAGGATTTGCACACACGTATAAAACAGCATCAATATTCCGTTAGAACAGGACAGTTGTCCAGTGCCCTTTTTGTCCATTTGTCAGAGTTATCCCACTGTATTGATTGGAATAATGCTTCAGTTTTATTCCACTCTAGCAACATTGTTAATAGAAATATTCTTGAGTCTGCCATTATCCAACTTTCAAATAACTTCAACATAAGCAAAGGTCTTTTTCAACTCGATCCTGTTGTTTTGAATGCCTTCAAAACAAATTTAGATAAAAAGGGTAGGACGCTAAATCTTTGGTAAACTTGTACGCTACTTTATTAACTTTTAATCTTCATTTTATTTTTATATATATCGAAACTTGACTCTAAAAGGCAAAGTGTTTAAAACCCGGGCAGATTTCCAGTATAAATTTGTATTTTATAATTCATTTGATCTTGTGCTAAAAATCGATATTTTTCCTTACAAATCTGTTTGCCTCTTTGTTAATCCTCTAATTTTTTTTTTAAGTTTTATTTTTACTTCTCCGTTTATTGCATATATATATATATATATATATGTATGTGTGTAGATATGTATGTATATATATATATATATATATATATATATATATATATTATATATATATATGGTTGTGTGTATGTATGTTATTTATTTATTTATTTTTTCTTTCTGTAACCTATATATAGGCCGTAACCTTTTATGTACTTCAGTGTTCCTGAGGATGTCATTAGACGAAAGCGCTTGAGCACCATTCTGTTTCCTTTCCTTCGTGGTTTTATTCATCATAAATATTTTTCACGTGTTACTTTCGTGAAATAATTTTCATATATATATATATATGCTGGTTCTTATTTTTCGAAATTGCAAATTTCACCGTCTCACTCCTTCAATATATTCCATTTGACAAAAAAACAAAATATGCAAAATCTCAAGTAATTATAAATATTCTTATTGGTGCCGCACAAGGACTCAAATTTAGTTAATTATTGAAACATAAATACACGAATTTTTTATTAGCGTTCCACTATAAGGGCAAATAACAGCAGTTAAAGAACAGTATAAACTAAAATAGACATTGACTACTGATTAATTAGAAACTGAATTGAACTAAACATTTTAGGACTGAAAGCATAGTAGATTTGGCCTAGTACGGATGGTTGCTTATGAGGCACCCTTAAATATTAATTGATTTTAATAAAACTCCTTTGGTGCACGTTCTATATTAATAGGAAAACAATGCGGGGGTGAGACCCCTAAATTTTGGTTGATTGGGTGGTTTTTATATGTATAGGAAAAATTAAATATATAAAATTTCGGGGTTTCACCCCCGCATTTTTTTCCTATTAATATAAAACGTGTACCAAAGAAATTTTATTAAAATCAATCAATATTTAAGGGTGCCCCATAAGCAGCCATCCGTACTAGGCCAAATCTACTATGCCTTCACTCCTAAAATGTTTAGTTCAATTCAATTTCTAATTAATCAGTAGTCAATGTCTATTTTAGTTTATGCTGTTCTTTAACTGCTGTTATTTGCCCTTATAGTAGAACGCTAATAAAAAATTTGTGTATTTATGTTTCAATAATTAACTAAATTTGAGTCCTTGTGCAGCACCAATAAGAATATTTATAATTACTTGAGATTTTGCCTATATATATATATATATATATATATATACACACCGAGTGTCCCATTCGAAATGAAACAACTTTGAAACTGTAATTTTTAAAGTATTAACCCTTTCATACACAAAGTAAATCGAAAAGTAGGCGGATTCAGTTGATGCAAAAATCGTCCTTATAACCTTATAAATAAGGTCTAAAATTGCTTCCAAAGTTAACGATGAAAATTTCACACACTGGGCATTAAAGGGTTAATGTGAGAATGTTGAAACTTTGCCAGTTACTACATCATATGCATAAGTTTTTGTCATAATGTTTTTTGTTTGTTTCAGATTGAATTATGTTTACCCATGGCCGTAACTACCTATGAGGTCACCAAGGTCCGGACCTCGGTAATTATTTCCTAAAAAAAAAGAAAAGACTGAACTGTTCTCCGTGCAGCTTTAATAAAAGTATTTTTGCTAACAGGTCCCTTTGTACAGTATTTAATTATAGACAAGGGTTTTGTGTTTAGTGTATAGCTTGGGTTGTGTTTGTAGATGTCATTTTGGTCTGAATTTTGCTCGTCCCGCCGCGCTCGAAAAAAATCTGGACCTCACTAATTTCTAAACCCTAGTTACGGCCCTGTGTTTACCCCACAAGAAAAAGCGAAATGTGCGTTATGGATGGCTGAGCTGAAGTCCCCTACTCTGGTGCAACGGCGATTCCGTACAACCTTTCACGAGGAACCGCCCACCAGAAGAGACACATATGCATAGACCAAGAAATTTGAGGAGACTGGCAGTGTTCTAAAGGAACACTCTGGAGGGCGAACAAGATCGGAAGATGATGTTGAACGAATTCGCGGCGCCTTTGGTAGTAGCCCGAGAAAGTCCATCCGTCGTGCCAGTGTCGAACTGCAGATTCCTCGTTCAACTGTGCATAGAGTCGCGCGCAAGCGGCTGCAGCTCTATCCATATAAGCTTCAAATTGTTCAGCATATAACGTGTGAAGATCTTAACAAAAGGAAACATTATGCTATGCACAATGTATCTAATGTACCTAAATGTTATAATTCACATATATCATATGAAACTTTATAACATTGACTATTTACTGTGTGAATATTACATTGTTTGCATCATTCAATAAAAAATTATGAGGTTTCAAATTTGTTTCATTTCAAATGGGACACCCGGTGTATATATATATATATATATATATAGATATATATATATATATATATATATATATATATATATATATATGTTAAACACAAATCGTGCATGGAACAAGGAACTCTTCTGGGAAATTACATTCACTACAGTTCGAAAAAGTAATGATAAATGACAAATACTATAGTTGTTTTTTTTCATGATGGAAAGCCCAACGTGGGCACTGGGCACCGGGTTACTCGCAAAGAGGCCCCAAAATATAGTTTCCCTCACCAGCTATCTGCAAGGCAGATAGGATCCAGCTTTGGGACGGGATCCATCATGAAAAAGAAAAACTATTGTATTTGTCATTTATCATTACTTATTCGAACTATAGTGGATGTAATTTCCCAGAAGAGTTCCTTGTTCCATGCACGGTCTGTGTTTAACATATAAGTTTCTCAGGGGACCATTCCAAACTGTTCAAATTTAGAACACTTCCACATGGTGACCATCATTCAGTGCTCAGCAGGGCCGTTTCCTGGCATAAGCAGACTAAGCAGCCGCTTAGGGCCCCGCTGCTACTAGGGGGCCCCTAGACAAGCTCCCAGGTCAAAGCTCAGTGGGCAAGAATAGGAATATAGCTGAAGTTATTATTAATATTATTGTTATTATTATTATTATCCTTATTATTACTATTATCCTTATTATTATTGTCGTATTAATTAAAGTTTTTGTATGAGACAAATGTGATAAAACGAAGACAAACGAAACGTTTTGGTCGTTATGTGTAAATAACTATTGTAAGATCTTATTTCTATATTATTTAACTTTATTCTTACAATATGCT
Organism: Bathynomus jamesi; assembly: GCA_023014485.1. Classification (NCBI taxonomy): domain Eukaryota; kingdom Metazoa; phylum Arthropoda; class Malacostraca; order Isopoda; family Cirolanidae; genus Bathynomus; species Bathynomus jamesi. The sequence goes on along the minus strand of JAJOZX010001029.1, from coordinate 928,740 downwards.
TATACTTTCCTAAATGCTTAATTTTTCTAGTATTGTAAAACATTATTTCACTAATTTATTATTTATTAAGAGATTTTGTAACACTTTAAAACTAGGATTATTTTCGTTATGTTTTCAAGTTTATTAATTCTTTTCTCATCTTTTTCAGATAATATGAATTTTGTTGGTTAAAACCTAAATGGCCTGATTATTTGAATGTATTTGATTAACATTACAATTATAACAATTATTATTATTATTATTATTATTATTATTATTATTATTATTATCATTATCATTATCATTATCATTATTATCATGATTATTATTATTTAGCAGATTAGTTGCGGTTAACTAGATGTGACTTCGTGCATCTTGGAAAATGAAACGACATTATCCATCAGGAGCTGAAAAACGGAAAAAGAAAATAGAGGAGGAGAAGCTTTCCAGTAGCACAGGTGAGATGTGCCACTTGTTTATTCTTATGATTACAGTTCAGGCAACTAGGCTAAGTAGACCATCAAGCTAGGCACGTGCTCAGGAATCGTGTAGAGTAAGCTAGTCTCTGTAATATTTATAATATTTCGAAATGTGAAATTTAATGGATCACATCACCTCAAATTCTGTTCACACAGATTAATTATCAAACAAGATAAGACAGGGTATTTTAGCAAAAATTAACAGAATATGTAATGTTATGTTCTTCTCAGGAACACTACTGAAATATTTGGAAAAGCTATCCTCAGCAAAGCCTGAAGAGCATCATGAGCCAACAGCAGGACCATCCTCTATGCAACCTCAAACACCAGTAGAAGTAGAGCCTGATGAACCAACAAGTGGCCCATCTTCTGTTCAGCTTCAAACATCGCACACAGGCATTTCTACTGAGCAACAAGAACCAAGATCTGCTCCACCGCTTGATCCGTATAACTGGCCAGTTGTCCTGTCAGATGCCTTGAAGACAGATCTGGTGTCTCGAGGACCATTTCAAATCAGTCCAGATTTCACATTCCCTAAAAGAGAGGACGGTAGAAGCGTTCATCACCATTACATATACAGAACATTAATTAATGGGGAAAAAATAAAGCGAAGCTGGCTGATGTACTCCAGAAGGAATGGTGCTCTTTATTGCTTCTGCTGCAAGGTGTTTTCAAGGAAGTCGTACAAACTAATTACGAATGGACTTTCAGACTGGATAAACGTTGGTTCGCTTCTGAAAGACCATGAAAATAGTTCAGAACATGCAGATAACATGGCAACATGGAAGGATCTGGAACTGCGGCTAAAAACTGGTAGGACCATTGACCAAACTGAAATGTCATTAATGGAGGTAGAGCGAAGACGCTGGCGAGATGTTCTCACACGTCTTGTAAGTATAATCCAATCACTGGCAGAGAGAAAACTTGCTTTCAGGGGGTCTTCATCTACATTGTACAATCGAGACAATGGCAACTTCTTGAAGGAGGTTGAGCTGCTTGCCAAATTTGTTCCAGTGATGAAACAACACATCAGCAGAGTCGAAAGTGGCCAATATAGTCATTCAAGTTACCTAGAAACATAATTCAAAATGAGCTCATTGGGCCCATTAGTGGGAAGATCTTGGATGCCATTGTTGCAGAAATAAAACAAGCTAAATATTACTCACTCGATTTAGACTGCACTCCAGACATAAGCCACCAAGAACAGATGTCGATTATTATCAGAACTGTTAAAATGGGTGAAGTACCAGAAATAAAAGAATACTTCTTGGGCTTTCTTGAGGCTTCAGAAAGTGCAGGCCTGGGTTTATCAGTTCTGATTCTGAAGAGACTAGATGAACTGAATATTCACTTTGATGACTGCAGAGGACAGTCATATGACAACGGAGCGAACATGAAGGGCAAGAACAAAGGTATTCAGGCAAGGTTATTAGAGAAGAACTGTCGTGCACTCTATGTTCCATGTGGGGCTCACACTCTGAATCTTGTAGTGGCTGATGCAGCTAAAGCTTCCACAGATGCCATCAGCTTCTTTGGCAACGTACAAAAATTGTACAACCTTTTTGCAGCAGCTACACAGAGATGGACAATCCTAAAGAAGCACGTGAACATAACACTCAAGTCTTGGAGTGAAACCAGGTGGGAGAGCCGGCTTAAGAGCATTGAGGCTGTGCGATACCAGAGCCACAACATCAGAGAGGCCCTGTTAGAAGTCAGAAACACTGCCACAGATGCCATAGCCAGGCCTGAAGCACAAGCACTTGCAGAGGAGGTAGGGTCTTATCGCTTTCAGATTTGCACAGTAGTATGATATGACATTCTTCATGCAGTTAACCATGTGAGCAAACTTCTGCAGTCTCCTACAATGCAGTTTGATGTGGCAGTCAACCTCCTCACAAAAACAAAAGACTCACTCACCAGCTACAGAAACACAGGTTTTGTTGCAGCACAAGTCGTAGCTAGGGACATATGTGAGGAAATGAATGTGGAGGCTGTGCTGAAGGAGAAGAGGCTCAGATCTACAAAAAAGCACTTTGTTTACGAAGCTCCTGACGAACCATTTACAGAAGCCTTAAAGAGGCTGGAAGTCAAATTTTTCAATGTGGCGGTGGATTGTGCCATCGGGTCAATAAATGAAAGATTCAAAACATTAGATGATGTGAGGGACATATTTGGGGTTCTCCTAAACTTCACCACAATGAACAAGGAAGACTTGTATTGCAAGTGTGAAAAGCTCTCTAAGATGCTGACTCTGACATTAATGGAAGAGAACTGGCCCTCGAAATTAAGAACTTGCCGACTTTACCTTCACACAACATGGCTGCATTGGAGCTTCTCTCCTTCATTCATCAGAAGCAACTGGAGGAACTATACCCAAATCTCTGGGTTGCACTAAGAATTGCCTGCACTCTACCTGTGACAGTAGCGTCAGCCGAGAGGAGCTTCTTTAAGATGAAGCTAATCAAGAACTACCTCAGATCATCAATGGGGCAGGATCGCCTCAGTGGCCTTGGCATCATAAGCATCAACCAGGACGTTGGCAGGGAGATTTCATATGATGATGTTATTAATGATTTCGCCCAGAAAAAATCTAGGAGGCAAAAATTTTGAAGATACAAACTGTTCTGTATAACTGTTAACTATTACACGATTGTATCGTAGAGTTAGTAATTGTTTGGTAGTTGATAATTGCATTATTTTTTTATACATAGTTCTGTGGCATTTATTCTAAATAGTATGAGCTAATTTTCAGGAATTTCATGAAGAGTATTTTTTCTGTTTGTCTTCTGAAAGTACATATTTGTTGTTTTGGACATAAATGTTTCATTAAAATTGTTTCATAATTTTTTTTATTAACACAGCCAATTTTTGTATGTGTGTGCTGAGGTGATTTAGTAAGGCGTGAGTTGGTGGATGGAGGGTGGGGCCTCAAATGGGTATACTGCTTAGGGCCCCCTAATGGCTAGAAACGGCCCTGTAAACTGAATGATCAATTTACTTTTCTTTGACGATTGTACCGTGAGTGGAGTGAATCATCATAATGTGATATGGACATTTTTACTTCTCCAACTAAGGGCTACTGGAGTTGACATGAGAAGTGTAATCTTTGTCTCTGAACTGCATCTTGCATCTGGAATTTTAAGAGTCCATAGTCCCTAATTACTAACCTAACTCTAATCAAATCTAACCTAACTTAATTTAGATTAACCTAACTTAACGAACCTAACGTAGCCTAATCTAACCTAATCTGACCTAACCCACCTAATTTAACATATAACCAAGTTGTTATGAACTTTGTCTCCAAACTGCGTCTGCGTCTGGCATATGGAATTTTGCTTAATCTTTCAACACTTTGCCGTTACTGCTCACAACTTTCTAGAAGGCAGCGATAGGCATGGCCAACTACATCATCCGATTTAAGCTCTTTGGATTTTTACCTATGGGGTATGTTAAAACACTCGTGTATTGTGGCACCCGCATTTCATATAGCCGCAGAAAAAAATCACAGAGAGAACAACAATCACATAAAAGTAAGAATTAAGGTTTTCTCATATTCATCCCACCCACCCAAAAATGGGCAGGTTTAGAAATAAAGAAGCAAATACTCGGCAATTTGCAAAGGGAAAGCTGCCGAAACATTTTAAACAATAGTTGGGAAATAGAAATAGAAATACAGTATAATCATCATTCCTACGTGTTTACGTCGGTGAGTAAATGAATGCATTTAACGAGTATTTGCAAGGTCTAGGTTGTTTTTTAAACATACTGACGGAGGTGTTAGAAATGATTTCAGGAAGAAGTTTTTCCAGTAACTGACAGTCTTGTACGTAATGAAGAGGTCACAAATATTCGTACTGCACCGTTTTGGTTTGTTTCCAGCCGTTGTCACAAAACTGGTTCGCGTTTAGTGTAAAAAGTTTAAAGTAATTAATGTTGTCGATCTTATTAAAAAGTTCAAAGACATGGATGAGTTCGCCTCTAAATATAAGTTAAGATCGGTGAGTCTACGATCGTACAATTTATGAGTGACAAACGGAATTAGTTTGGTTGCCCTGGCATGGCTTGGACCAGAACTGCACAACGTACTCGGGGTGAGTACCAACGCGTTGCAGAGAGACAGAATAGCGTCTTTGCTATGGTACGAGAATTGCCTTAGAGAGAGAGAGAGAGAGAGAGAGAGATTAAACGGAGCGCTAATTCAATTAGACAATTTCGACTCGATTCTTCTCTGAAATACGGAGCCGAAGCCGCACGACCGCAATTAGCAGATTTTCCTTCTAATTTAACTCGGTCGCAAATCATCGGAAATAAAGAAGCAGTCATTGGCCATTCAATCGTCAATCGTCACTGAGGCAGAGGGCAAAAGAGGGGAGAACAGGGAACTAAAAAGAAATGAGAGAGAGAGAGAGAGAGAGAGAGAGAGAGAGAGAGAGAGAGAGAGAGAGAGACTCGGGAATAAAAAAATAGTGGAAGAAAGTCAATTAAAAAACAAGTGAAATTGATATCAGTGATTCAATGATTAGAAATTCACAAAAATCTTCTAAATGGACGGACATTGCCAGTAGGAAAAGGTTAATGAGGAAAATGGAAATAGATATTAAAATATTAAACGAATTAAAGTGAATTCTATGATCTTAACTCTGTAAATTACACACACACACACACACACACACACACACACACACACACTCGCCTGCGCAGAAAAATACTTTGGTTACAACTGGACCCATCAGGATGACTATCTTTCAATTTTTGCTAGGATATAGTGTGAATTTTTAGCGAAACTACGTGTTTATTTTAATACGTAATACAAGTACAAATAACGGTCGAATAAAACGTTTCTGGTACAATTTGTGACTTATCTGCGTGAAATAAGCATATTTCGATTCTGGACCGCTCCCAGAATCTGGGGTTGCGTTACTATAGTTACAACAACGAATGAGGTTGGGAGTCCGAATCCTGGTGCTGCTGGTAATAATAATGTGGGAGTTAGAGCAATGGGTCGCATTAGTTGGCCTGAGCGCTGTGTCAATCTTTGGCTCTCCTCACTAATTATTATTATAATAACCAAATACAGTACATGCTTTACTCTTTGCCAACCAATTTTAATTGTTGATTCAACCACACGATTATTCCACTATATTAAAGGTAATTGCGTGGGAGTGAAAATGCCCCGAGGGTTATCTAGGCCCAAACATTGACAAGGTGAATGGTCGGCCTAACCCAACCCTGGGTTGGCCGTTCGTTCAGAACGAACCCAGAAGCCTCACCACTATGAGTCGAACACTGAGACTACTGAACTATCGGTAGCCCATCGACTATCTAACTATGGTTATATAGTCGCAGTGGTTGTGGATTAATCCTTTAGACTGTTTGCAAATAGTTATATAGTTTGGTTGTTGTAAACTAAGTAATTTTCTCTGTGCATAAACCTGCAAAGTAAATTATATCGTATTACGGAATACATAAAGTAATAAAGTGTAATAGTACAGGGTGTGTATAAAGTAACGCGAGTGAAGAGAGAAATCCAATTTGAACTGGTTTAAACTAGTTTCAACTTGCGTTGAAAATGTTTTTACAAGTTAAAAAAAAATTCTTATAAATTACTATCGACTATACAGTTGTTATAAAGTACATGTAATAAATATTACCTGTTCAGGTTCACTCTCGTTAATATATGATAATTCACATCGGATTCGTCTTTTCAGTTGCCTTACTTTATACACACACACACCCGTTGTATATATATATATATATATATATATATATATATATAAGTGCTGAATTAAAACATTTTGGAATCTCTCTCTCTCTCTCTCTCTCTCTCTCTCTCTCTCTCTCTCTCCCCAAAAAAGAAGCCGTAACCCCAAATTTTAATTTTTTAAAAAAGTGATTACTTGTTCATTTCCATAAAAACTGGAATAAATCATTTACTAAAAAAAGATGAAAATTTTTGTAATAGAAAAAAATTTTGTATTATTTTGGTATTTCCTTCATGAATAAAATTTTTGTTTTCTGAATTTGATTTTGGAGCCATTAAAGCCCAAAAGAAGAAAATAAGAACACGATATTTCCTGTTGTGACGTCATCCTTGGTGTTGATCCTATCCAGAAGGAAATGAATAAACGACAAACAATTGTTATACATTTCATTTCGAGTTATACTTTCTCTCTCTCTCTCTCTCTCTGGGCTATGTCGTAGCCTATGTCGTAACGTAACACCGTTTCCCGTTGATCAGCGAAGTTAAGCGACATTAGGTCGGATAGTAGTTGTATGGGAGACCGTCCGCTACGTCCACACTATGGAGCGATCCGTGATTCAGATCCCACGTAAAGCTGTAGGTCCCCTCCTTCGTATGACCTTAGACGTTGCGAATAAAGTTAAACAAATCAATCATTATTATTATTATTATCTCTCTCTTTCTCTCTCTGTTTTACACACGCACGCACATAGTCTGTCTGTCTGTCTGTCTGTCTGTCTGTCTGTCTGTAATATATTTCTCGCAAATTTCCTTTAAAGAGTGCAAACAAAGTGTATTTGAAGCTCATAAATCACTCGCAAATTCGAAACCCCTGAAATGGCAACGACGTCTAACGACGATTTAGAAGACTTTGATCATTGACGATCACGTCGTCAATGATGACGATGACGACGACCCTTCGTTGACGTCGGAATCGCTTTGTCGTTGAGATAATCCGACTCGACACAAAAGATGATCGGAGCGCCAAACAGCCGCACGTGGACACAGCGATTCGATGCTGGGGAAAGAAATTCGTCCGAAATTTGAGAGAGAGAGAGAGAGAGAGAGAGAGAGAGAGAGAGAGAGAGAAACAAAGCTACAGTATATCTCTAGTATAAAATATTTATTTTCAAAAATTAACCCTTATTTATTTCGTATATCAGTTATCAAATTATTAAAACGCCATAAATTCATTTTTTTCATTGATTCCTCGTAAAAGTTCTATTAAAAACCTCTCTTTATCATGTTAAATTACCTCTTACATAAAATATACGTACTGAAACATCCGATTTAGTAATTAAAATTCTACAAATAAAAATGCTATCAATGACAAATGGGGAAATCAAATACGGACCCGTTTTAAAAAGAAACTCTTATCTTAAGTATAAAATTATATATATATATATATATATATATATATATATATATATAGTGAAGTTGTTCGTTGTTCCAACTCATTATTAAATATAAAGAAAAAAATCCAGGTGCATAATTGTGTCATTTTTCCTACATTATGGTAAAAATGTGCGTATAAAAGATTGAGTCAGACATGTACGTTCATATCAGAACATACACGCGTTTGCAACATAAATAAAAATTGATGTACGTACGTCGTACGAAGTGGTAATAATAAAACTAATAATAATACTAATGACGATGATGATAATAACGATGTAATATGAAAAAGAAAACTTGCAAAAGATATTTTAATCTAACTTTTACGATTTCATAACAGATAAAGAGATGATGGAAAAAAGAGGGGTTTTTAATTACATCCTGAATTATATTTGTCGGTTTTTATGTGGCGGTTTTTCCTCTGTCGATTTTTATTTTTTTATTTATATCGTAAGATCTACATTGGTTTTTTCTCTTTTGTTTCTTTCGGGTAGTGTATACTAACGTATATTTCTCGATCATTTTGTAATTAAATAACAAAACTCAGTCCTATTCGAACACCTGACTGTTGATGCATAGCTATGATTGTACAGCAGTGAAAGAACCCATCTCTCTCTCTCTCTCTCTCTCTCTCTCTCTCTCTCATATATATATATATATATATATATATATATATATATATAGGGTGGCGAAAAAGCCAAGGCATATGAACTATGCTTTTCTCAATGCAAATATACAAGTATGTTTGCACTGAAAAGTATAGTTCCTATGTGTCCTGACTTTTACGCCACTCTGTATATACAGTGGCGCTCGTAAGTATTCGTACAGAGAAATATTTCAGTTATATTTGTCCTTATCTTTCGTACCCGGCATAAGATAGTTAAGAAAAGTTTACCTTCACTCGGAAAAATTTAACAAATAAAAAAATAAGTTAACTCCAACATATAATGTAAAACATCAAAGAATTTGAGGAAAATAAAAAAAAGTTAAAATGTAAAAGTTTTCGTACATTTATTTATAAAATTATTTAATCCTTTGTGTGTCCACCTTAGGCTTGAAGAATTCAAATTTTTATCAGTAGTTGGCTGTTTGTTGATTAGAGACTGTTGACAAAGAATTGTAGAATTTTCTCTGTGAATCTTCATGGAAGACGGATGACTGTACAATAGGGTGGCCCCAAAACATAAGGTAAAAATAAATATCAGATATATATCGATCCACATGGTTGTTTCTGTTTCATTTGACTAAAAAAAACTGCATGCCAAAAATTACGCGGATAGGAGTATATTCAGAGGTCGCTCACTTTTTGCTACTTTTTGGTATAGCCCTGAAATCTCGCTGTTGTGTAGAGGATAGGTGCTAGTGTTGTAACTTATTACATATATGAATCGGTTTGTTTGTGCTACGTTTTGCGTTTATTGTCATTAATTAAAAATACTCTACTTCCTGAGTTGTGGATTAAATTAGTAGTGCGCCTATTAGAACGCGTGGACTCTAGCTAAAACATGATTAAACGAATAAACGTGTTTACTCTCGTGGTGAACGGTTCGCCTCTACCCACCCAACTCCGTCAGCTGTCCCCATTGCTTCAGTTCTTTCGTGTCTTTCGTAGTGTGAGTATCGCCAAACAGTTACTGTGTATAGTAGGTGAGGTCATGTTGCACCTTGCATGTCATACATACTATAATTAGCTACTGTATTTTCCGGGTCAAGATTATTGTTAATGCATATGCGAAACAGCTGAAAAAATCGGAACGAAGAGGCGGTAAAAGAAAACAGGAGTTTTAGCCTAACTTGAATTACATGCATACATATATACAGTACACCCACAGCTTTGTCCGGAGCTGAAGGGCGTGTCCCCCTGCGGCGAATGGGGGAATACATCTTTTTCTGATGTAAGGATTTCTTTGACCTCGCGGACCATAGGACCCGTATAGGTGATCGCTTAACGCTGTCGTGTTTTCACCCGAGGAAAGTTTCATAATGTACGAACCCAAACTTAATATATATATATATATATATATATATATATATATATATATATATGATTGAACTCAGAATGGTCCCCTGAGGTTTTTTCATGATACACAGATCATGCATGGAACAAGGAACTCTTAACCCCTAGATCCTGTCCTAAAGCTGGATCCTATCTGCTTTGCAGATAGCTGGTGAGGGAAGCTATATTTTTGGGGGCCTCTTTGCGAGTGACCCGTTGCCCACGTCGGGCTAACATCATGAAAGAGAAAAACTATAGTGTTTGTCATTTACCATTACTTATTCGGACTATAGTGTGTGTATTATATATATATATATATATATATATATATATATATATATATATATATATATATATATGTTACATTCAAAGTGTGTAACCAGCCATTTCGCGAAATGGCTGTTTCACTTGGTCATTTTGCGTAATGGCTAAAATCTTCAGCCATTACGCGAAATGGCTAAAATGACTTTTGTCATGAATTCATAGAAATAACAAAGATCACAATAAAATTGGAAACCTTTATTTAACTAACTAAATCTGCTAAAACATACATACATACATCCAGAGGTCTATTCAAATAAGTGAGAAACACTCTTCAAATACACATTTGAACACATTTGAATTTTCAATATAGAGGTTTACAAATACTAACCGGGCCTTCCATGTTATTCCGATGTATGCCATTGAAGGCCCGGTTAGGTCAACTGTATGCCCTTGACAATTGGTTAGGTGTAAGTCCTGTTATTTCGTTAAAACTAACGAAAATAACACGACTTAACCTAACTAATTGTCAAGGGCAATCAAAATATCATTACTAATCGCATCATCGTTAAACAGAGAAGTCGTTGTAAAAATAACTCCACTTATTTAGTTTCTTCTTTTGTACTTTGTAATTTTCTTAAAAGTAGGGTTAGTTTATTGAATGCGAAACTAGAGAAATTTTAGTTCCGGTTTCATATATATATATATATATATTATATATATATATATATATATATTATATATAATATATATATATATAATATATTAAGGTGGCCCTTAGTTGTATGTGATTTTCTGAAATGAAATATGTTTCATCTCCCAACCTCCAAAGTTGTTCTAATCCATGTAAAAATGCTCTGTGTAAAATTTCAGCTCAATCAGACAATATTAAGATGGCCCCCAAAGGTCCTAAAGTTTCAGATTTTAACAATATTGATATTTTTTCATATAAAACCGTTTTTATCTTCTTTACAGTGCTTTATTCGAAAGAAATATAGAATATGATCGAAAGAGAATTCAATTTACAATAAATTTAGTTATAACCATTATTTACTTAAAACCAAAATTGGACGAGATATTCACGGAAATTGAAAAGTATCATAAGTGCGTAAAAAAAACCGCTTCCGGAAGGTTCTACAAAGTTCTGCGCCTGCGGCCTATATAAGCGGCGTAATTATTTGTTGTAAATAAAATTCGATTATGCTTTGTGATTATTTTCCCAAACAAAGTTTGCAAATGAATTATAAGGTTTTATATTAGAAATACCAATTATCGGTGAATTTTGAAACTTTAGGGCCTTTGGGGGCCACCTTAATATAGCCCAATTGAGCTGAAATTTTGCACAGAGCACTTTTTTATATATTGGAAGAAGATTAGGGGTTGGGAGCAAGTAATTTCAAAAGTTAAAAAATAAGGGCCACCCTAAATTATATATATATATATATATATATATATATATTATATATATATATATACAGTGTATATATATATATATATATATATATATATATATATATACAGTGTATATATATATATATATATATATATATAGAGAGAGAGAGAGAGAGAGAGAGAGAGAGAGAGAGAGAGAGAGAGAGAGAGAGAGAGAGAGAGAGAGAGCTGCTTCAGCTCTGTCACGTTTTCCTCGGGAGATCCTCCAACAGAAGACCATGCTTCCGTGCACCACGCGCGGTGGATGGCCAAGGCCATCTACTCACTGAAGATCTTCCTATTCAAGGACCAGACAAAGCTAACGGCGCATGAGAGGGCTGGTATAACAAACATTTGTCTTTTTGTCTCTCTCTTCTACGCCCACTACTGGCATGAGGCCCCAGTCGCAGAAAAAGCACCCTTCAATGACATTAACCTACTCCCCCTCATGCATGAATACCCTGTGCGTTCCGTCAAGGACGCGGCGGTCAAGGCGTTCTGACGCCACTTATGGTACTTTTCTGAACACCTCGCGCCCCTCGCCCTCTTCAACGATCGAGTTAAAGAGAAGACTAAAGCAACCATGATCGGCAACTTCTCACGTCCTCCGAACCCTAAAGCTCCCAAGCGGGTGGACGGGAAGGAGTTCGACCAGCGCACTCCTTTAGAAGCGTACATCGCGAGCCGTTCGTTGAAACTGTTCAACCTTCTCTCCGTGAACGGCCAAGAAAAAGCTAAGGCGTTCTTGTCGAAGCCATCAACCCTCCGGCCAACGGACCCAATGTATCAGGCATTGAAGGCCAAAGTGAAACTCCTCAAGGTCGTCAATGATAGTGCTGAACGTGCTGTTTCTCTTATCACACCATACAACACCGCACTGACGAAAGACGAGACTCGGAAACAATACTTGTTGCGGCTCATCAGCAGTCACCGCAAAACCTTACCGGTTTCAACGAAGGTGGTACCGAGATGTTTTATATCTCATGAACGAGATTGAAGTACCTCTGTATTATCCGATGTGATGCAAGTGTTATTATTATTATTGTTTTTAATTTCATTGCTATTATACAGGGTGGGCCGTAAGTTTCCATACATAGGAAAAATAAACATTTTGTTATGGACAACCATTTTTATTTATATAATATTCTCTACATGGTTGCCATTGTTTTGAAAACACATTTCAATACGTGTTCCCCACTGTTGATGAACACGCATTAGCACAGTTGACGTTATGCTTGTAATGGCGTTGGTGATACGTTCCTTTAGATGATTTATGTCTCGTATCTTTTCCTGATACACCATGGCCTTCAAGTGCCCCCAAAGATAGAAATCAAGGGGGGTGAGATCTGGGGATCTGGGAGGCCACTCCACAGGACCACGCCGACCAATCCAAGCATCCGGAAACTGCTGGGATGGGAAAATCTCTTCTTGCAACATGTTAAGATACCTTTCGGCATTAAGATTTCCACTGACAAAAATTGGTCCAATAATTCTGTCACCCCATATCCCGGCCCACACCATCACTTTACCGGCACCTTGCATCTTCGTCGGACGCAGCCAGTTAGGGTTAGCATTACTCCAATAACGTATGTTTTGCCGATTAACCTCTCCATTGACGTAAAAATTTGCTTCATCAGTAAACAAGATCTTACGTCAAACGCATATTCTTAGGGTATCTGAAACATAAAAACAAACGTTTAATTTTTCCTAAGTATGGAAACTTACGGTCCACCCTGTACAAATAACTTAATAAGGGATTATGAAAAAGTAAAAGTTAATTTTTTAGTTTTGTTTCAAGCACCAAAAATGTAGCAAACGTGATCGATCTTTAGATATTCTCCGATATGCCTAATTTTTTGCATGCTTCATTAGTTTTTTACATGTAACAAGGAGAAACTTGTGGAAATAAACATTTCTGACTTTTTATATTTTTGGGTCACCCTACTGTACAGTGTACAAGCCATTAGTAAGCAATGGGTCGTCGTGGTAAAGAGATATCTACAGATATTAAGAGATCCGTTATTGCTGCACACGAGTCTGGAAAGAGTTATAGGAAGCTGGGAGAAGAACTTCGAATTCCATTTACGACGGTTGCTGGAATTATAAAGAAATGGAAAGGCTTTGGAACAATCAAAACTCTACCAAGGTGTGGACGACCTTGCAAGATTTCAGAACGTACAGCTAGATGGATTGAAGAATGGTTGCTGCGTATCCACGAGTGACTGCGGGTGATATTTTGCAAATTAAGACTAAGACCGATGTCCATCCCTCTCCTGTACGTCGTACATTGAGAAAGAATGGTCTGCATGGAAGAGCTGCAGGAAGAAAACCTCTACTAGGAAAAGCACACACAGAAGCTCGTTTAAAGTACGCCAAAGATCATCAAAATGTTGTATTTGCATTCTGAAAGAAAGTTCTATGGACAATCGAGACCAAAGTCGAATTATTCGGGAACAACGAGCAACGGCATGCTTGGTGAAACTCAAATACTGCATTCGAAGGAAAAAACATCCTTCTACGGTTAAACATGGTGGTAGTAGTAGTAGTTTGCTTCTTTGGGGATACTTTAGTGCTTCTGGTCCAGGAAAACTTGTTGTCATTAGTGGAATCTTGAATTCGAAGAAATATCAGGAAATTTTATAAGGAAATGTATTGCCTTCATTTCTTGCAGCGGGATAATGATCCAAAACATAAATGTAAGAGCACCATGAAATGGCTTCAACAAAAGAATTTCAAGCTTCTCAAGTGGCACAGATATAGCCCAGATCTCAATTCAATGGAGAATTTATGGCTTGATTTGAAAATAGCTGTCCACAAGAGAAACCCGAAATCTGAATGAATTGCAATAATTTTCTTTAGAAAGATGGGCTAAAAATTTCAACTGAGAGATGTCGAAACCCTGTAGAAAAATACCCAAAAAGATTATTGAAGGCTTTCAAGCAGAAGGTAGACACACAAAGTATTAAATAATTTTTTAAGTAACTGTACGAAAACTTTTGCATTTTAACTTTTTTTATTTTCCTCAAATTCTTTGATGTTTTACATTATATGTTGGAGTTGAAATAGTTTTTTTTATTTGTTAAAACTTTCCAAACGAACAATAAACTTTTCATAGCTATCTTATGCAGGGTACAAAAGATTAGGAAGAATGTAACTGAATATTTTTCTCCGTACGAATACTTATGAGCACCAGCATACCTTTCAACCTTTTAAATGTTCCGTGCGATGATTCCTCATTTCACGAAGGTCAAGCTTGTCGCCCCTCCCCTCGGGTTAGCCTGATGAAGTAGGGAGTTGGTTTCTCGTACTCTCCACCTCAAATAGCCAGGTACCCCTGGCTCATCTGGGATTGTTCTGAACCAGGCGTCTAATCTTCTTTTGAAGATGTCCACCGCAACACAACTCGTGTTCTTTAGTTTCTTGGGCAGCTGGTTAAACAGTTTTGGTCCTCTCAGAACAAAACTATTTTCCTTTAGGGTTGAGGATGTTCCCTGTCTAGCCTTTAATTTGGGAACACGACAGAGTCTTCCTTTTCTACTTTCCACTGTTGTCTGGGGAGTTATAGTGTTCAGAGTAAGATTAGGGACTAGTTTCTCCATTATTTTCCAAGTGTAAATAATGTTTTATCTCTCTCTTCTTCTTTCCAGTGAATATAGGTTTAATTCACGTAACCTTTCCCAGTAATTTAGTTCTTTGCACCCATTGATCTTGGCTGTGAAGCTTCTCTGAATCCCTTCTAGCTGAGTAATGTCTTCTTTTTTACATGGGAATATTAGGACGAGCAGTATTTCAACTTGAGTATGATCAGTGTTTTCAACAGAGGAATCATTATATTCCCATTCCCTTCGTTTAAAGGTTGTCAGTATCTGCCCATTTATTCTCTTTGCTCTGTTTACTGATATCTTATTTTGTTTCAAATTTCGCATCATCAGTCATTACAACAACTAAATATTTTGTTTTAGAATTTCTCTGAATTTCCTGTCCATTTGGGGTATGTATTCCATGGATTTTAGGTCCTCCCTTTTTCCGTACCTTAAGTTATGTGTGTATATATAATATATATATATATATATATATATATATATATATATATATATATATACTGGGTGGCCCAAAATACCTTGTAAGATGTTCTTTCTTTAGGAGTATATAATTTATAAGTGATTTTAGGCTACACATTATAGAAATATGTTTATGTAAGGTAGAGATACAGACAGACAGACAGACAGACAGAGACAGAGAGAATTTCGACAATATTAATGAATTTTTTCGAGAATTTTATATGATTTATTTGTTTTATTTATAGCTTTTTCCTATACTGTAAAAGTTGAATATCTTTTTAATGAAGGAAGACAGATGTTGCTGTGGTTTAGGGTATTTTCATTTTTATCTATTTACAACCGACTGTACTCGATACTTTATGTACAATTTACTTCTTGCATTGTGTATAATATAAAAACATGCTAGTCGTGAGGCGAAGTTTGTAAATAATAATAAATTAAATTAAATTAAATTAAATATAATAATAATAAATAATAATAATAATAATAATAATAATAAATAAATAATATTTTAATATATATATATATATATATATATGTTTACCTGCCCTGGGTGTTCCCAGGGGAACTACGCTGGCAGCACAGTTCGTTCTTTGCAGGCGAGATTTTGCTCCCATATGGGTATTAGCCATAGGACAGGGAAAGTTTTATCGAAAAAGGAACAGTCTGCCATTAGAAATCATTCTGTCAAGTGTAAAGTTGACATTTCCGTTAATAACTTTAAAATTCTTAAATCATTAAAATGCCCATCCTCCCTCCGTATTTACAAATCTTTGTGCATTAAATTTCTGAACTCCAGTTTAAATATTGATTCTAGCTGTTATCCCCTTTATATTAATTAGAATACCTACAAACTAAAATTTTTTTATTTATTTATTTTTTTTTTCCTTGTGACCCTGTCTCCTTTTTGTCTCAGTTTTTGTGGCTGTCAAGTGAGCATGGTATGTTTGGTGCACTTTTGTGTTTTTTCGTTTAACTTTTTATTAGTAAAGTTTTTTAACTATTTTATGTTTGAATGTTTTTAGTTTTTAAGTTTTATTTTTATCATTCGTATATTTGTCATTTATATAATTTTTACTTTTGATTTGTTTTGGGCTTATGCCTGTTTTATGCTCTGTAATTTTAATTTTTTATTCTTGAACAGTTTTAATTTTGTACTTTAAATTAGTTTTAGTTTTTTGACATTCGTATGTTTTTGTCATGCATTAATTTTAGCTTTTATTTATTAGGCCTTGAAAATGGGTAGAGTTGCCCGAAACGTCGGCTGCAGCCAAATATAATGACTTTTTTGCTCTATGTCTTCGTTTTTATCCTAAATGTAAAACTACGTCTCCTTAGGAGGGATCCTATTTCATATATATATATATATAATTATATATATATATATATATATATATATATATATATATATATATATATATATATATGTGTGTGTGTGTGTGTGTGTGTGTGTGGAGAGAGTGAGAGTTGTGCGAAAAAGTTTAAGTTCATTATACAGGGTGTTCTAAAATTAGCTAGTAAACTTTTATATGAATATCTTAACAACAATTATGCGATAGTTAACAATTTTACTTCAAATACAGCAACAATAAGAAAAGCAACGATAATTGTTTGTTTTAGATGTTCAACATGTCCTCCTTCAACTTGAACACATTGTTCACAGCGTCCGACTACTGATCGACAGACATGTAAAAGTTTACTAGGTAATTTTAGAACACCCTGTATTATCATGTTTGTTTATTTAAAATCCTTATGAAATTTAGTTTTTTGATATTCATTTAATGAACGCGAAATATCGCAAACTAAATATCAACCTAGTTTTGGTTAATGTTAACAATATCTTCAGTTGTCTATCAATATTTACGTACTCTCTCGTCAACAAGTTTAAATACAACATCTGAATCCATTGTAAAGTGGTCAAGAAACGGAACATTCTAGAAAATTTGACAATAGAAGCAGTAGTATGCCGCAAAATGGGAGAGTGCAAATTGCAGTGCAATGTTGATCAGTGTTGCAAAAGGGGGTAGAGGGTTATGCAGCAAGTGGGGTGAGGGATTAGTCCCCCCTCAAGCTGCATGAATGGGGGAGCTTTTGGGGGAGAGGGAGGATGACCTCTCCCAAAGGGGTAACCCTAACCTAAGAAGAAGGTAAACCTTAACCTAACCTAACCTAACCTAAGAGAGTAAGAGATGTTCTCGCTGGCATGTCACAAAGCATAATGAACCAGCCTCAGCTGACTTAGAAGGGGTTGTCATTTTAATGGTTGCCAGATAGCGCTATTTATTTTATTTATTTATTAACCTAATAGAGAGAGAGATGTTCTCGCTGGCATGTCACAAAGCATAATGAACCAGCCTCAGCTGACTTAGAGGAGGTTGTCATTTTAATGGTTGCCAGATAGCGCTATTTATTTTATTTATTTATTAACCTAAGACAGAGAAAGATGTTCTCGCTGGCATGTCACAAAGCATAATGAACCAGCCTCAGCTGTCTTAGAGGTGGGTTGCCATTTTAATGGTTGCCAGATAGCGCTATTTATTTTAATCATTTATATATTAATAGAGAGATGTTCACAGATTATAACATAATGGAGTTTAATTGACTTGGTTGCCAGATATATGGAGAGGTTGCCGGATAGCGAATTAATTATTTATTTATTAATGCCAGAGAGGAGATGCTCCCACTGCAGATATTTATGGAGAGGTTGCCAGATAGCGCTATTTATTTATTTATTTTCCTTTGTGTGTGTTTATATATATATATATATATATATATATATATATAATATATATAATAATATATATATATATACATAAATGGAGAGAGATGTTCACACTACCACGGTTTATAACAATGAATTGTCCAGGGCAGATAGCGAATTATAGACCCACATTAAGAGAGTAATTCGGTTTATATATCATTACTTAATTGGTATACATATACATATCGTTGATGTGGTCAGTCACATGGCAAATGAGATTTAACGTCGATAAGTGCAAAATTTTACATATAGGTTCGCGTAACGGTAATTTTGCGTATAGTATGTCAGGGAAGGAGTTAGCAAGCGTAGAACAGGAAAAAGATTTGGAGTTATAGTCACTGGTGATTTAAAAGTAGCGAAGCAAAGTACAGTAGCGGTCAATAAAGCGAACAAAGTGCTAGGTTTTATAGCTCGGAATTTTGAGTACAAATCGCGAGATATTATTGTTCCTCTTTATAAATCATTAGTTAGACCCCATTTGGAGTACGCGATCCAATTGTGGAATCCGCATATGCGAAAAGATATAGACAAAATCGAAAGGGTTCAAAGACGAGCAACTAAGATGATTCCGTCGCTTAGGTCGAAGTCGTACGAGGATAGTCTTAAGGAGTTAAAATTGACTACACTCGAGACTAGGAGGCTAAGGGGTGATCTAATCTAGGTTTTCAAAATTATGAATGGGTTCGATAACGTAGATAGAGATAGCTATCTCGAAATATCTCGATATAATAGGACTAGAAATAACGGGTGTAAGTTGACAAGTAGAAGGTTCGAGACAGCAGTTGCCAAAAACTTTTTTACGCATAGAATAGTAAATAGTTGGAATAGTTTGCTGGTAGAAGTAATTAGTAGCACGTCTATAAACATGTTTAAAAATCGATTAGACGCATATGTTGATAGATTGGGTATAGTTTAAGATAGTAAAATTAAGCCTTTGTTTGTGGTTCGGAACCCACGTAATATTGTAGGTCCCCTCCGCCACCACGGAGGACATGCAATACACATTTACGAACACAGTTAGGTAGACCAACCATGAGTGTATCCTCGGGTCTTAGTTGGTCTGAAACATTATAACATTATAACATTGGCATCGCCACATTAAGAGAGTAATTCAATTTATATATTATTAACTTAACTGGTGTACATATATATTATTAATGCCAGAGAAGCGATGTTCACACTACCACGGTTTATAACATAATGAATTGTCCAGGCTAGTTGGTAGCGCCACCAGCTACCAGCGCCAGGAGTGATGGCGTATCAAAAAGTTTATATACACCCAATGATCCCAAAAAATTAAATAATGGAGAGAGATGTTCGAATCAATTGACTTAGAAGTCGTATACAAATATATTGACAGCCTTATTAATAGAATAATTCAATTTATATATCTAACTTAATTGGTGTACACACATATATATATATATATATATATATATATATATATATTATTGCCAGAGAAGAGATGTTCACACTACCACGGTTTATAACATAATGAATCGGACTTAATTGGTATACGGGGTTCCAATAAACCTTTGCCCCCCGCCCATGGCCTAAACCATTAGAGGTACACTAAAACTAAACATACCTAACAAAAGAGAATTTAATCCTGCATTTAATGAGAAACAATTAAAACTTGGTGTTCCCGCCATTGGTTTCCAAGACAGCCTGAATTCGCTTTGGGTAGCTTGCCAAAAGTGACGTGAATAGATCTTGATCGTTACGCAAATTTGCTAAAACAGTTTCAGTGTGTTGCGTCATTGTATCCTTCGAAAATCGATTTGCTGCAGGTTCTTGAAACAAGAGACATTCAACCTTGTCCTTTATAACTGATCCAATGTGTTCACAGACGTTCAGGTCAGGAGAATTTCCTGGCCATTCTTCATTTCCAAAGAAATCGATCTCATGGTTCCGCAACAACTGTTGAGTGGCTAATGCCTTAAAGCAGGGGGCCTTATCGTGCAGAAGTGTGACCTGATCGACATCCATAACATTGTTTGGGTTTCTTAGAAAAGGAATGACATGTTGGGATAGAATAATATCACGAAAATAATGTCCATCTCAACTCTGACCATTTGGCTTGAGCACCCACAAGAGCTTCTTTGCAGTGAACAAACAAACACACCAACACAGTCTGGACTTTTTAATAATTCGCGATAATGTTCATTGTCATCGATTTCATCTGGTGTTGTGGCCCACACTCGATCATTTTGGTAGTTAGGCCGACGTGTTACGTAAACAAAAAATTCATCGGAGACAGCTAAATGCATGAAATCATCCACATCCCAATCTTCAAGATAATGGGCAAACCACATTCTGTCATCGATGTTAAGTTGAGTTTTTCTTGGCTTTAGAAGTTCATGCCAAGGCTTTAAACCTTGCCTATGACGGTACAGTCGAATGATCTCACCACTAACGATCTTTCCTCTCAACACTTCGATCTCTCTAGAAAGTTTAGCTCAGCTGTTTTTCCGCTTACGCGTACCGCTTTCAATGATGTCCTTTGTTTCCTGAGAGAGTGGCAAATTTGGGCGCCCAGATTTGGCTATATCCATTTCACATTCATCCAAAGTTTTATTCCAATTTCTTTTGACGAAGTCCTCACTTCTTCGCAACTTTTTGGCAACCCATGAACGTGTTATAAAGGTGGCTCCAGCATCACGAGCTTCCCGAAATGTTATTGCTCGTATGTGATCTATCACACGTTGTCTCTCCGAATCACCAATTAATTGAGAAGCCATTATATTATCACTTTATCAGCTAAAGTAATTTTAATACTTGCAATAAATAAATAATTTTATATATTTTTATAATCACTAAAAACTATTTCGATATAAGTAAACATGTAAGCTGCAAATGGGGGGGCTAAGGTTTTTTGGAACCCCTTACATATATGTATATTTTCATCGTCACATTAAGGGAGTAATTCAGTTTATATATCATTAACTTAATTGGTGTACATATATTATTAATGGAGAGACGTTCCCAATGAAACTCAGCCAGGTGAGCATGACAGCCAGCCAGTTAGTAGCGCCACCAGCTACCAGCGGCAGGAGTGATGGCGTGTCAAAAAGTTTATATACACGAATAAAACATATATGGAGAAGCTGCCCGATATTTAATTAATTAATGAAGATGTTCACACTACCACGGCTTATAACATAATGAATTGTCCAGAGCAGTTGGTAGCACCACCAGCAGCCGGAATGATCGTGTATCAAAAATAATGACACCCAATAATCCAAAAGAAATAAATAATGGAGAGAGAGGATGTTCGAATCAATTGACTTAGAAGCCATATTAAGAGAGGAAATGTTCAGTTACCCCTTATAAACAAAAATTCAATATCCCAAAATTAACTTTGACCCATATTAAGAGAGGAAATGTTCAGTTATCCCTTATATATATATATATATATATATATATTATATATATATATATATATATATATATAATTCAATATCCCCAATCTCAGTTATTTCTATCGTTTATATGTCCCGTACAATCATTTATTTAATTATTGACCCATACTGGAAATGTTCAAGCTCGGCCAGGAGAGATGGCGCCACCAGTATGATGGCGCGTTTATATGTTTTATATATACAAACGTATATATGGATAGGATGACAGATATTAATTAAAGGAGAGATGTTCCCCTTAGAAGGAGTGTATATTATTAAAGGCAGGTGTTCCCCATCAAAGGAACAGTTATTTAATTGGCACAATTAATGCTACCCGAGCAGTCTCAGACATTTATTTATATGCTGGCTTTAGGCAAACAGATATTAGTATACAAATCACCCCTGCTCTTTCATGCTGGTTAAAACAAAATCTTAATATACAAACCCTTGCTCTTTCAATACAAACCAAGTGGACAGGAGAAGTGTCAAATTACCTTGATTCACTTGCTTCCATCCAAAAGAACATTTCAAAGTCCTTGCTTCAATTCAAAAGAATATAATTAATTTCAAAGTCCTTGTCCAAAAGCACTTCATTTAATAAATCGCAATAATTTCACTTCAAAACACTTCAATTAAATTTCCAAAAGAACAGCATTCTGTTCACTTCAAATCACAATAATTCACTTCAAGGTCCTTGCTTCCATGTAATTTATCCAAAAGAATTTCACTTCAAAAGCATTTAATTATGTTTAATATTTTCACTTCAAAACACTTCATTTAAATAGAACATCATTCCTTACAGAGCATTTCACTTCAAAGTCTCTGCATCGATGTAATTTTTCCAAAAGCACTTCATTTAATAAAGCATTTCACTTCAAGGTTCTTGCTTCCATGTAATTTATCCATTTCACTGCAAAAGCATTTCAAGTCCTTGCTTAATTCTAATAATTATATGCACACTGACCAAGTACATATTTCTCCGCATCCCAAAACTATTTGAATGAAAAGAAATATTTATTCCAGTGTATCTAAACGAACGATCTTCCATCCTGATTAAGGAGCCAATTTATTTAAGTATATAGAACGAAATCTGAGACATACTGTAGCTGCGGCAATTAAATACATTTCTTTTAAGACATCACCGTACAAAAACATTTATTAGGACAAATGAAAGTGTCTCATTTCGAGAAAAATTTAAGCCGCTCTGATTTCATGTAATTTTACAACCGAATGTAAACCATCCTGTATAAGGGACCCGTGTTATATTTCCTCAATAACATCTGCCCCCCATACTATCACTTCGAAGTATCCCTTTCGGGGATCTCGCTGGTGCGACAAATCTCTCCATGATACAGCAGCTGAGCAAAATATCACATTTCTAATTAATAAAGAACGTTTAAAAACATATGGTTGTAAAGAAACCCTTTGAACGAAATAATAAAACAAATTGAATCAAACATATTTTCCTATCTTATATATAGGCCTATATATATATATATATTATATATATATATATATATATATATATATATATATATAGTTTTATGAGAATAGATGTCTCCTATTTGAACGAAAACAACTTTTTAATAGACATGATGTTTTCGTTTCTCTTAATATCGTTCAAAACATAATTTTTTCCCCAAACCATTCGTTTCTCTTAATATCGTTCATTCCAAACCTTTCTCGCTCGTAATAAATTCCTTTCTCTTAATAAATTCCTTTCTCGTAATATTATTCAATATCTTCCCACATTATTATATACTTTTTCATTTTAGTAGAGTTTACCCTAAGAAAATAACGTTTTTTATACATATTTTAGAAAAAAATCGAATTTAAGGCTTAACTTAACCATTTTTATCCTTTACAGTGCATTAAAGAATCATTATACACAATTGAAAGGTATTGAAGCGACGCTTATGTAATACTTTTATCAACCCCGCGTCATTTTTTGAGGACACGTTTTAACATTGCATTTTAGGATATACATTAATTTTCTGCATCACGTTTATTTATAATCTATCCGAATATAAAAAGAAATACCATGTTTTGAATCATAAACCTTTACTCTGTAGAAGGGAGTTTTTTGAGTGTATAATTTTAATCTATTATTATTTTTATTTGAAAGGTCGGACTTTTCCATTCATGGGTGTCTAGGTGAATTTACGTCACCTGAGATGTTTCTTTGATGTGATTCAGTGTGAGTAGCTATTTTTATCTATATTTCGTCGTTATACCTTTCGACCTTTCAACTGTTCCGCGCGATGATTCCTCATTTCACGAAGGTCAAGCTTGTCGCCCCTCCTCTCGAGTTGGCCTGGTGAAGTAGTGAGTTGGTTTCTTGTACTCTCCACCTCACATAGCCAGGTACGCCCGGCTCATCGGGGGTTGTTCTGAGCCAGGGGTCTAATCATCTTTTGAAGATGTCCACTGTAACCCCACTCGTGCTCCTTACGTCTTTGGGCAGCTGATTAAACAGTTTTGGTCCTCTCACAACAAAACTATTTTCTTTCAGGGTTAAGGATGTTCCCTGTCTAGCCTTTAATTTGGGTACACGACACAGTCTTCCTTTTCTACTTTCCACTGTTGTTTGCGGAGTTACGGGGTTCAAAGTAAGATTAGGGACTAGTTTCTCCATTATTTTCCAAGAGTAAATAATGGTGTATCTCTCTCCTCCTTTCCAGTGAATATAGGCTTAATTCGCGTAACCTTTCCCAGTAATTTAGTTCTGTGCACCCCTTGATCTTGGCTGTGAAGCTTCTCTGAATTCCTTCTAGTTGTCTAATGTTTTCTTTTTTATATGGGGATGTTAGGACCGAGTAGTATTCCAGTTTGGGTATGATCAGTTTTTTCAGTAGAGGAATCATTAGATTCCTATCCCTTCGTTTAAAGGTTCTCAGTTTCTACCCAGTTACTCTCTTTGCTCTGTTTACTGCTATCTTATTTTGTGTTTCAAATTTCGCATCATCGGTCATTACAACCCCTAAATCTTTTGCTTTCGAGTTTATCTGAATTTCCTGTCCATTTGGGGTATAATATTATATGGATTTTAGGTGTTCTCTCTTTCGGTACCGTAACAGCTGAAATTCCTCAGTGATAAACTTCATGGTTGTCTTCCATCCACTTGTAGCTTCTGTTCATGTCTGTTTGTAGAGATTCTATGTCTTCAAGGTTTCTTATTTTTTTTACTGATTTTTGTGTCATCGGCAAAGGATGTTACTGTGCTGTCTCTGGTAACATCCTCATCTATGTCAGTTAGCATGATTATGAAGAGTAGTGGAGCTAATACTGTTCCTTGTGGTACTGAGCTGAGGACCTCTGATTCTGATGAAGATGTTCTTTGTACTGTAACGACTTGCCGCCGCTCACTAAGGAAATTATATATCCATTTTCCTACTTTTCCTGTTATTCCCATATACTTCAGTTTATGTATTATGATTCCATGGTCACACTTGTCGAACGCTTTGGCAAAAGTCTGTGTATATTAAATCATAGTTTTCATTACTTTCCAGTGCATCAATAATGTTGTTGGAGTGTTCCATTAGTTGTGATAGGCATGATCTGCCTGACCGAAACCCATGTTGGTTATCATTTAATTTTTTTTTGAGTTTCCAAAAAGTCAGATTTTCTGTCTAACTATTGTTTAAAATATTTTAGTGAGATGAGATGTAAGCGACACTGGCCTATAGTTTTTGGCCTCAGATCGATCTCCTTTATATATTGGGACTATGTTCGCGCTCTTCAGGATGCCCGGTATTTCTCCGTGTCTAGTGATCGTCTCCATATCCAATATACGGGCTCAGCGATTGCATTCTTGCAGTTTTCGATCAGTGTGGCATTCCATTTGCCTGGTCCTCCAGCTGAATGTGTTTTTAGTTTCCCTATAGCTTGTGTAATATAATTTGTCGTAAAGTCGAAGTCCGTTATACTTTCCCCTTGTAGTTCTTCTTCAAAGAACACGTTTCTATCACATATCAGCTTGTAACTTTTTGGGATACTGAAAGATGATTCGTACTGAGTTCTTAATATTTCGGATATTTCCGTTAGATCATCAGATAAAGCACTGTCTTCGTTTTACAAAGGTCCAATCGTCTCATGGTTTTTCGAATTCCTTTTTGCAAAATTATAGAAGTACTTAGAGTTAACCTTTATCGCCTCTATAGCGTCGCCTTCTTTTACTGTATGCTGCTCAATTAGTTCCTGTATGACGCAATCGCTAATCTGCAGTTTATCATTTAATATTTTTCTGATGTTATCTTTAGAGTAACTTAATTTTGCAGTCACTCTTTTTCTCTTTCGGAACAATGCCCTCTTTTGTCTCTCGAAGCTGCTTCTCTTTCCCCGTTGTTGTATTATTGGAACATGTCTTTCCCCAATTCCCAGCGTCTTTTCCTCTAAGGTCGTTAGCATCTCTTCCGATGTCTTGGCCTCGAAGATGGATTTCCAATCTATTACTTCCATGCTTCTTTCTGTTGTTCGTGTTCTTTCCTTTCTTGCTGCTTTTTTATTGGTTATTATTTCAGTAACCTCCCACAGAAAATAACAATTCAGTTGGAACAAAAATAACATTCAGTTGGAATATTCCTAAAAATAATATAAAGGATCTTTTTAAAAGAGGTTTTATGTAAGGGTTTTAATAGGCTGAATTACTTACACGGTGTAACCGCTCGAGCCGGGGTTAGCCTCATAGGATGAACCCTGTAACACCTCGTGTTCTATGGCTTGGCTCAAGAATGTGTCTCGAACATCTACTAGTCTCATAAAATGGACACACGCGTCACCACTGTAAAAATGACACATACGTAGAGTGTGAATAATATATATATATATATATATATATATATAGGGTGAACCAAATGTAGGTGGACAGTAAATGATAACGTTTATTTTGAGAATACATATTTAATTTTTTTGTATACTATAATACAAAATAAAATTTAAATAAATTTAGTTATAATATTTAATATAATAAAACACAAACACCATAGTTATAATGAACACCATAGTTATAATATAATATAACACAAACTGTATTCAACCTACTGTCCACCTACTTTTGGTTCACCGTGTATATATATATATACTCTCTACATATATATCTATATAATAAATATATATATATATATATCTCTACACATACGTAGAGAATGGATAATATATATATATACACTCGTATATATATTATCCATTCTTTACGTATGTGTTGTTATTTTTACAGTGGTGACGCGTGTGTTCATTTTATGAGACTAGTAGATGTTGGAGACACATTCTCGAGCCAAACCATAGCGCACGAGGCATACAAGGTTCATCCTACGAGGTTAACCCCGGCTCGAGCGGTTACACTGTGTAAGTAATTCAGCCTATTAAAACCCTTACATAAAACTTTTTAAAAAGATCCTTAATATTATTTTCAGGAATGTTCCAACTGAATGTTATTTTTTTTTTGTTTTTAGGGGCGACCATCCCGAATGCTGGATTATAGATGCTACAGTGTAAGAATTTAGTCTTGTGTGCTGAACTTAATGATGTTTTTCTGTATCTGATGCAATTTGAGTGGCCTATGAATTTCATTTAGCGTATGCCTCACAGTTTCATGTAATATACAGGGTGTACATAAAGTCAGGATCTATTTTTGTGAAGCACTTGGAAATTATATGGAATTCAATCATAAAATGATAAAGTGGTAACATTTATTAAATAATTAAGAGTAGGATTCGACGTGACGCCCATCAGTATCCCTGCACAGCTCAAATCGTTCCGCAGCATTTCTAAACACATTCTGCAGCATTTGCGGGGTTATGTTATCTGCAGCAGTTCGTATACGTGTACGTAAGTTTTCAAGACTCGTATTCTTCGTCTGAAAGACGTGCGATTTGATAAAGCCCCATGCAAAGAAATCTAAAGGGGTTAAATCTGGTGATCTCGCTGGCCAAGGTCTGTTGCTTCCGCGTCCGATCCAGCGATTTGGAAACGTCCATTTAGATAATCCTGAACAATTTTGGCATAGTGACAAGGAGCACCATCATGTTGATAGACGACGGTACTAACAATCCTATCCCCGTCGTCTATCAACATGATGGTGCTCCTTGTCACTATGCCAAAATTGTTCAGGATTATCTAAATGGACGTTTTCCAAATCGCTGGATCGGACGCGGAAGCAACAGACCTTGGCCAGCGAGATCACCAGATTTAACCCCTTTAGATTTCTTTGCATGGGGCTTTATCAAATCGCACGTCTATCAGACGAAGATTACGAGTCTTGAAAACTTACGTACACATATACGAACTGCTGCAGATAACATAACCCCGCAAATGCTCCAGAATGTGTTTAGAAATGCTGCGGAACGTTTTGAGCTGTGCAGGGATACTGATGGGCGTCACGTCGAATCCTACTCTTAATTATTTAATAAATGTTACCACTTTATCATTTTATGATTGAATTCCATATAATTTCCAAGTGCTTCACAAAAATAGATCCTGACTTTATGTACACCCTGTATATAGTTTTAAGATATTTAACGTATCCACTATTTTTTCAAAGCTCTGACACGGACTTTCTCAGGAATGTATTGGAGTACGAAAGAGTAACATTGCCTCCCCAAACTATTGACCTCACTGGGTGAGAATTCAAGACTTCTTTTGAACAATAAACTCTAATAAACTTCGTTTATACTCTACCAATAATAATTTTAGGAATGCTCCAACTGAATGATATTTTTTTCCTTTTTTGGGGACGATCATCTCGAATGTCAGATTATCACTGAGCTGTTGTGAGTTTTTTATTCTTTTTTCTTGTGTGTGGGTAAGAATAATGCAAAATATTTTCAACACTTTATTATTTTAATACATAATTCCATATTATCATCATAACACAAAAACGGAGAAAAGTATCAAATTAACACATCATAACACAAATCGGAGAATTACAAAAACGGAGCAAAATATCAAATTAACACATAATGCAATTTTTACATAATATTAGCTTTTCCCCGTAGTATATATGTATCAAAGCTACTGACTTCTCCTTAGGGAAATGGAGCTTACAGATGAAAAGAAGGACCAACACAATAGCAAACATTTTCGTTTATTTTTTATACTTCAGACGTTTCGACAAATCTTTTGTCATCATCAGTGAATTATAAATCTTAAAACCTTAAAACAAAAATAAGAATAAATAATTAAAATTACATCAATACAAAGAAAATTAAAATCATTAAAATTACGTCAGTACAAAAGGAAATTAAAATTATTAAAATTAAATTAAAATTACCTCAACTGGTAAATACACAATGTCTACGTCAACCTCCATATTCGGCAGAAACTAAGAAAAAATTGTATGGTCAGTTAATTGGAAGGTATGATATATCTTAAAAGTAAGTTGGTTGGTTAGTTAGAAGAACTGTAATTTGTAAGATGAACTATTGTTGTTAATGGAGGGTTTGTTTCTATAGATGTACAAAGATTCTAAAATTCGGAGTTCTGTAAGGTTATTGGATCTTGTTAGAATTTTGGACTTTTTGTGAAGGGGATGGTTGTTTTCATTGCTATGGTTTCTAATTGCGGATTGTGGTGGACTACTGAGGGGGACGGTTGGTAAGGACTGATAAGCCCAAAGGTTGAGAAAGGCGTACCTCCAGTTGGAGTTGAGTACTGCCAATATACGCAGCCTTACAGCTGTCGCACATGTATTTATAAACAACATTAGGGCATACAGTTTTGGGGAATTTGTCTTTGAACTTTAAAAAATTTGATAATTTAAGTGGGTTGACGAGGGCGAATCTAAAATTTATTTGGGGATACCTAGACTTAAGCAGTTTGGACACTTCACTTCGAATACGTAATGATAAATAACCATAAAAGGGTAATTTAATATATCTGGTTTCTTTTTGTATTGTGGTTATGGGGAGTTTAGTATTAAAAGTGTTATTTAAAAATTTCTTTAATTGGTTGTCAAAAGATTAGAAGGGTAGTAATTAATAAAGTACTGTCTTAAAAATTTTAATTCTTCGTTAATACGTGGATGACACTTTCTTAATGTTTAAACATCCTTCACACGTAAAACTTTTTCTTCATTATCTAAACAAACAATATATTAATATTAAGTACACATGTGAAAACGAAACAAATAATAGGTTACCTTTCCTGGATGTTCTACTTAAACGGGCTAATAACAAGTTCCAGACCTCCCTATTTAGAAAACAAACTTTTACTAGTTTGGGAATCAATTATTTAAGTTGTATGTTTTGTAAATATAAGATTAGCGCTATACTGACATTATTAACAAGAAGTTACCGAATTTGTTCAGATTACTTTTCATTAAACGAAGAATTAAAATTTTTAAGACAGTACTTTATTAATAATTACTACCCTTCTAATCTTTTGACAACCAATTAAAGAAATTTTTAAATAACACTTTTAATACTAGTGGCGGCTATGAACCCGGTCTGCGGCGCATGATTGAACGTATTGTGGAGTTTGCTCTTCAGAGCAGTGAGGGGCGTGAAGTCAGGACGCGTCTGGCGCTCGGGTTCTGGTCAGCTGATACCGATAGAGACGATTTTTGGGCAGTAATACCCTACAGGCATCTAGCTGATGTAGATGTAGAGTATATCTTGGGGGTATAATGCAAGCTATGCAAAGCGGTACTGAGTTTAATTTGGAGAATTTTACGATTGATATAGATCATGTCTACAGACCTGAAGGCAACAACGCAACGCCTTATACCCTTAACTTCAATTCTCAGGCTATTTACAGACGTCACATAAGCTCCGAGCGTGGTTGCGGTCTTATAGCAGTAGTCTTAGCTCATATGTTTACTGTTTTAAATGCATGGGCCAGAAAAATTTGGATGCCGACGGTAGTGGTGCGTGCCCGTAAACTGGCTGTGGACTGTAAACTTGATTTTAACTGTAATATGGGTCCTGAAGAGTTGAGAAGGGTAGAGCAGGAAATGAATGTTCGTATAGTTGTATTTGAAATGGGTGATCACCGTTGGACTGTGTGTTTTTAAAAGCGGTGTGAGAGACCGTACAAGACCCCTACTTATTTTAGGCTTGTCTGGAGCAACGTATCTCCCCATCCGTAATATAAGGGACCTTTACGCTAGTTATGATAAAAGTCGAAAATATGGAAGGCATCATGATTTGTGTAAGGGTTGTCTCGAGTTTGCGGATGATGTAGTGAAACATTATAAGGAATGCCACATGGTATGTAAATATTGTAAGAGCCTCAGGTGTGAAAGTCGTGTAGTTGAAGCTGAGAAGCGCGACTGTAACGTATGTAAGCGAATGTTTTTCAATAATAACTGTTTTGCTCTCCATAAATCGAACGGCACTTGCAGGAAAATGAGGATTTGTGAATGTGGTATGTTTCATATGATGGATAACGGGGAAATTCACGCATAAATGTGATGAATTCACCGTTCTACATGTCATGAGAAATATAAGGCGGATGGAGCCTAAAAATAGACCTTGTATAACTGTGTACTACGATAAAGACTTACACAAACCCTGAAACAAAAGAGGTTATTCCACATTTACTCGTAAGTCAGCTAATTTTGCCGAGTGCATGAACATTGAATGTGACGATTGCCCCAAATGCGGTAAGTGGACAAACATTTTTAAGATTGTCAAGCTGGCGGATCAGTAGAAAAAAATGACTGTGTATATTCTTGCTCACAACGCCGCAAAATTTGACACACAGTTCCTTTATAAGGAGGTGCTTCAGCACGAATCATCAGAGATATTCACGGGTGACCCCTTGAAAAGAGGACATAAGCCTATACAGATGCAGATAAGGGGTAATGTACAGTTTAAAGACACCCTGCTTTCACACCTTGTAAATTAGCCAAGCTACC
This sequence comes from Bathynomus jamesi, assembly GCA_023014485.1. Classification (NCBI taxonomy): domain Eukaryota; kingdom Metazoa; phylum Arthropoda; class Malacostraca; order Isopoda; family Cirolanidae; genus Bathynomus; species Bathynomus jamesi. The sequence continues at coordinate 897,383 of JAJOZX010001029.1, read as the reverse complement.
CAAGGCGATGGGTGTAGGCGCAGAAGTATCAAAAGGGTACTTCTTTACACATTCCTCACTCAAGACACTTTAAATTATGTCGGTCCGCCACCCCCAAACACTATTTTAACTATGAATGTATGATTACAGGTAAACGTGAAGATTTTGATCGCTACTACAGCAGCTTTAATGAAGATAATCCTTACAATATAGCGTATGAGTGTGAACGTTGTGTGAATAACGTGCGTGTACTTAGAGTATGCTTTGAAGCCTTTAGAAGTATGATATAACCCGTTTCAACTGTGATCCACTACAAGCCGCAACCACGATCGCCTCATTATGTTTTGCTGTATTCAAGAACAACTTCTGCCTAAAGATACGTTGGCCGTTATTCCTCGAAACGCCCCGCGAAGTTATGGGTATAAGGCCATTTACTGGCTCACACACATTTAAAACACTCTCGCAACACGGGGGAAGTTGCCATTAAGATCAATGGCCGTGTTTTTTATGGTGGACGGCTTAAGTGAGGATCCAGTCACTGGTGAGAAGACGGTGTACTCCTTTAACGGTTGCTGTGGCATGGCTGTCCACGCCCTAAGTGTGCCGCGACCAACTTATAAGTTCACAGTTCACTCACAAGATTTTGTGGGAGTATGAATATGATGACTGGCTGGAAACCGATGAGCAGTATCGTGAAGAAATAAGAGCCATCAAACGCACAATGGTGGTGGAACCCCTCAAATGCGGTGACAGCTTGTTTGGAGGACGTACAAACCCCTCCAAACTTTACTTTTCGCCTACGGCCGGGGTGAAGCTTCACTACTACGACTTCTGCTCATTATACCTTACGTGATGAAGAACAGTCCGTACCCCGTAGGCGCGCCTGAAAAACTTGTGGGTCCATCCATGGCTACCATCGAGGAGTCCTCAGCCAACTTGAGTGAGAGCTACTTTGGGCTTTCTTTCGTAGATGTGCTCCCCCATCGCCATATATGGATGCCGATCTTACCTGTGTTGTAGACCACAAGCTCATGTTCCCTCTGTGTGTGAAGTGCGCAGAGGAGAATAATGGGGATTGTAATCACACGATCAACCAGAAGATCAGAAGGGTATATACAAGTCCTGAACTGTCCCTAGCCCTCCGTCATGGGTAAAGAATACTAAAGATATATGAGATGTGGAGGTTTCAGAAGCTCCCCAACCTTTTCACACCATATATAAATACTTTTTTGAAGGATAAAGTAGAAGCATAAGGATACCCACGAGGGGTTGAGACCGAAGATGAGAAATCGGCGTATATTCACCGCTTCCATGATCATGAAGGGATACAACTTGACCGTGCCAAAATTGTGAGGAACCAGGCAAGCGCTTTAGTGCAAAGTAGTGCCTAAACATTCTTTGGGGCAAGTTTGCTCAGAATACAGACAAGGGGAATATACATCTAGCACAAAGTTATAGTGAAGTGTGAGATTATGCGCTAATGATAAAGAAGTTATGGAAATCGTAAATGTTGGTAATACGTACATAATAAGGTACAACCGGAACGAATTGGCTACAGATACATCACGTGTCACAAATATACCTGTAGCCAGTTTCACAACAGCCTACGCACGTATCAAGCTGTGGCATCTGCTGCATTCTCTCGGACAACGGGTTCTGTACGCTGATACAGATAGTGTGATATTCGCGGAGAGGGCAGGTGAATATATGCCACCTATTGGGGAATTCCTTGGGGAGTTGACTGATGAGATCAAGGATGAGTATGGCGACATCGCATACGCCGATTCTTTTGTCTCAACAGGGCTAAAAACTTACGGTGTACGCGTGAGGGTGGGGATGAGTACAAGTACATCGTGAAGGCTAAAGGTATCACACTTAACCACGCCAACCACCAGATCATTAACTTTGAATCGCTCAAAGATCTAGTGGGGTTAGAAGACGATGGCCAACCTCCCCATCTGGTTGTGGGGACTCATAACTTCACAACACAGAAATTAAGGGGCGCGAAGGAACTTAGGGGCACGAAGGTCTGTCGTAACACCTACAGGAAACGATACCAGGTGCCTGGAACCCACAACACTGTACCCTTTGGGTACCATGGTCTTTGAATGATTTATTTATTACGTGTATTTGAAGATGTGTGTGTGTGTATATATATATATGTGTGTGTGTGTGTGTGTGTATATATACGGTATATGTATATATATATATATATATATATATATATATATATATATATACACACCATGAATTATTCGATGATATGTTTATTGAATAAACCACGTTTCAATTAGTGTTTCATTTTCTCATTTGTGTGTGTGTGTGTGTGTGTACAGGAAAAAATTATAAACCCCGCCCACTGTATGGTTAATCAAAGGGTCACGTGACTCCTGCTACTACCTGGGCATATCTCTACCCCTGTTTGCTCAGTTGGCCGCAGCAAGCCCTGGATCTCAGACGTGTATTTTGAAGAACTCTCGCATAGACGATAAATAATGATGGCTACCTTTGATATTGCGTGTTCGACACTTATGAAGTGGTATTCGATAAAGTCTACAGATGTGGTGGATACTGAAAGAATCCCTAGCCTTCCCGCTTTTGAGGCTTTAAAGGCTACATTGAACCGTGCGAAGCGTGAGGAGCAGGAGGTTCAAATACTCTATGATATTCTGGCGAGAGTATTGCTGGCTTTCGTGGCACAAACGATGTAATGGACTACGTCGTAGGACCAAACTGCGTGAAGGCGTTCATATACTGTGAAGCGAAAGAAACAACGCGTGCAGAAGAGAAGCAGCGGGTGTGGGGAGTGAACCTTGTTGATGATTGTTGTGACAAGCGGTATTATAGCATACTGCATTGTACTGAATACGCATACTCTGCAGCTGAAAATATAAATCTTGTCATCATGGACAATCTGAAATATTTTTATCATTACATTCATATATATCATGACGAGGTTCGCAGTGAGGTTGTTGCTAAAGGTCTGTGCGAGTTTTTAATAGAGTTTAGAGACGAGTATCGCTTGTTAAACAAAAAGGATAAATATGGATACATGTTTCTATCAAATAGTGCGCCTGAGTGTTAATATGTTTATAAAATGAACGTATGATCCCCAAAAAATTATGTTTGCCCAGTATAATAGACTACAAATTCTTTCACGTTGGAACAACTCCGTACACGAATCACTAACTTATGTATGACTCATTTCTCCACACCTCCCGTCGAGCCGAACCGCCCACCTGTGGCTCATAGTCACCTCAGAGCTTGACCCGACTGGACGTGCCCTCCTCACAAATAGAAAACGATGGAGCTTCCGTTGAGCAGTATCCTTAATGCCGTATACGATGTGTCCGTGACGAAGTTGGTGCGTGTGTCTAGACGTAATACCGGAGCTATTAATTATGTACTTGAAACATCGTATAGACAATCAAACTCTGGTAGACGGAACGTTATTTATTTAAGTGTTGAGGATATGATCAGAATCTTTGTGTTGGTTGAGAAGTAGGGGGGGGGCGGATGGTTATAAAATACCTGCAGGTGTTGGTACAAAACGAGAGTAGGTTAGTGATACACCGTCATACGCCGTTATTTGTACGTTGTGTGTAAAACGTGACCAACCATGCATTGATATACGTCTGATGTGGAAGGATGCAAACGACAATAACGTTCTTATCCTCACGCGAAACCGCTTCATTCTCGATAGAATGTTTGAAGTCGTCGGTTTCCGCAAACTAAAACCTATATGTTACCGATATGCTTTATTTTGACACGGTTCTCGAATACGCGTACACCGCCCTGCTCGACGGTTTCGCCGAGTGTATGGAGGCGCAAGATGAGAACGGACTTGAGCTGGATACGTATTTAAAAGGCCTAGACTCTGCGAAATATCACGCGTTTTGGTACAAAGCATTTGAACGGTACAGGGCTGAACTTACCTACACTGTTCACCCTGAAGAAATATTTCTTTATATAATGGTCATCTGCTGGCACGATTTAGAAGATTATTTCAATTGTCCTTATGCACAGTGAAGAATTCACGGTTGAAAAGCTGCTCGGATCGAAAAGAATAAACCTGCGATTGGAGAGGAGTGTTTAGAAACTTGAATTTAATAATGATGTTGTGGCAAACAATGACCTCTTTGTGCGTGCTTTTGAGTGTATTCTATCGGTGTTTAAAGAGAGTGATAACTTGCTGCCCAATTGTAAAGTGGGCACAAAAATAGTTTAAACGAGCTGAAAGCCCTTTATATAGAATATAGACTTCCTCATACTTTGAGTGGTGAAATAATGTTAAATCGTATTTATTGTGTAGTACAAAGCAATGAGGATGTAACTGTATTCGATTACGTGTGAGTTTAGTATTTTATTTAAACGCTGTCGAACTTAAAAGGCGCGTATTTTTTTATGTATATATCATACACCCCTGGAGTTTTAGTGAATTGATGAATCTCCAAGAAGGTATGATAATGTACTCCTGGATCGGAAGGACCGTCTCGATGTCTTGTCCAGCCGTGACCACAGAGCACGCCGAATTCTCTTTCGTTTAAGAGTTCGGTAGAGGATTCTTCGGTTGCCATAGAAACACGTCGGTAGTTATTCTTTTATTTAATTTAAGCAAGTTAATTTTCAGTCAATTATAAAGAATCAATTTTATCTTCACAAAAAGTTAATAAGGTGAATAATTCTTCAAATGTTACTGAGTACAGTTATAGTTTAATCTTAATTGTAAGATAATCAAATATACGTTAAATGTTGCTTGAGCCTACTGCCTAATCTACAGTCAAGGTCCAAGCACGAATTTCCGTATACACAACCGTAAAACCAATTTCCTAACGAACTGAATTTCCTCTTCAGCCCGGGGATCCCTTCTAAGATTTTAACCTCTTCCGTTCTGAATCTGATCTCCCAAGCTTCGGGTTCCTCCTTATATACTGGAAGATCACTAGTTCTCATGCGTCAGAAGTACGACGCATGAGAGAGCGTGAGACGCATGGGCGAGCGAGGTTCCCAAGGCTGAGCCAGATGTCATCCGGTATCTTAGGCAGAGGCCAACAGCGGGGAACGTTGATGCTGGGCTCGAGGTCATTGAATTCTTTCTCATGCATCAGAGGCACGGGAAAGTTCATGTGCGATGCATGAGCAAGCAAGGTTCTTCACGCTCCCTTATTGAGGTCATTTAATGCTTTCTCATGCATCAGAGGCACGGGAAGGCTCAAGTGCTACTTGTTCTTAGGCGAATTGTCATGTATAACATATATATTGGAATTCTTCTGCACTATTATTATTATATACGAGTATATGTGTATTTGGATTTCTTATATTATTATTTTTTATTACATGCGCCTCGGTGGTGGTGTGGTTAGCGTCGCTGACTACGAATCCATCGGCCCGGGATCGAGACCCAGTGACGGCAGCCGGCGAGCAGCAAAACCCAGCTGTTCATCCTTCCACACAATAAAAAAAATGGTTGGTAGATAAATGGGTACTCTGGGTGGCCTAGTCGTTAAGACGCTGGGATGCTGGTGGGGCGTGGTTCGGATTCCACGTTAAACTGTAGGTCTAAGGTGGAGTGAAAAGCTTGACCTTCGTCAAAATGAAAAATTCGGGCGGAAGCTAACCAAAGGTTGGAATTGTGTATTTGGAATTCTTATATTATTTTGATTGTATATACAGGGGTTGGACAAAATAATATGAACACCTTGATAAATGGCGGTTTTTATTCTTAATATGGAGTTGGTCCTCTTTTAGCGGCAATAACAGCTGCAATGCGTCGGGGAATTGATTCATACAGCTTTTGGACAGTGGCTAGAGGAATCCTGAGCCATTCTTCGAGCAAACCCTGCTCCAGTTCCTCCAAAGACGCCGGCGGTGGGAATCGGCTTCTGACCTGCTGCTCCAACTGACACCACAGATGCTCGATAATGTTAAGATCCGGGGATTGTGGCGGCCAATCCAAGCGTTCTACTTCACTAACATGCTCTTCAAACCAGTTTTTAACGACCCCAGCGGTGTGGATTGGTGCATTATCATCCTGGAAGACGGCGCCGCCATTGGGAAACAGCGTTTGGACCATGGGATGGACCTGGTTAACCCTACCATGCTAGGGAGGGTCATACTATGCATTTTTTTTAAATCAATGGAGAGGGGTGTTCAAATGACATATTTTGGTGTATAGAACACAATTCTGAAGAAAATATTTAATTCTGATAACCCTAACCTACATCATTTTGCAGTTGATTATTATTAAATTGTTGATTATTTTACTATTGTAGTTACCCCAGAATATGCCTTCTCACGTTTTCTATCATGGCTGCTCACGTTATCTCTCATAGAGCATTGTTCTAACTAATTCATATAAACACATATAATGTAATTCATATAATAATAATATTTAAATACTCAAATAAAAAGGTGTGCCATTCCACTTAATTGTAATTATCATACAGTTTGGCAGCAGAGAGAAAAAGATTCCTGTGAAAGATCTTGCCTACATCAAGGGACAGAAAGAGAAGGTTGGAAGTAAGGGACCCCACCAAATAGGGGGTCCTGAGCTACCAGAGCACAAGAGACAGGTGAGGACATTGAAAAGGCAGTGGATGGAAAGGAAGGCAGAGAAAAGGAGAAGGAGCAAGGAGGAAAGTGCTGCAGTAGCAGAGAAGGCAGCCAGGAAGGATGTTAAGAGATTTTTGGCAGATGGTGATGAGGATCTGGAATTGGAGAGAAGTGGTGATGAAGATGAGTTTGTTCCTGAAGTTGAGCTCTTCCCTCAAACTGACCCTGAGCCAGCAGCTTCGGCAAAGGTACAGAAAAACTATGATGAAATTCAAAACATTGCCCTTGCTAGTGTAAGGTATGGCATAGGGCTGAGGCCAACTGCAGCGATAGCAACAGCAGCTCTGATTGACGCAGGAATCATCACAGAAGACAATACAAGTAAAGTGATTGATAAGAGCAAGGTCAAGAGAGCACAGGAGAAGTTGATGAGAGAGCTGGGGGAACAGTTCGAGAAGAAGTGCAGGGAGGAGGGGGGGGATCTCTTGCATCCTCTTTGATGGGCGGATTGACCTGACCAATGTGATGATGGAAGCTGAGGGCACTGACCAATCTTTTCCCGCAAAGATCAAGGAAGAACACTATAGTGTTGTTAGTGAGCCTGGCAGCTACTATCTGTTCCACTTTACCCCAGAGAAAGCAACTAAAGAGGAGTCACATGCGGAGAAGATTGCTAAGGTCCTGTTTGCCTGGCTGAAAGAGAGGGTTATGATAAGACCTTGTTGGCCATTGGAGGAGACTCAACAAATGTCAACACTGGTGTGAAAGCTGGAGTAATGCGGAAGCTGGAGCTGCACCTGGGGAGAAAGCTGGTCTGGTTGGTGTGCAACCTGCACACTGTTGAACTTCCCCTGCGCCATCTCATTGTTGACCTTGATGGCCCTACTCTGTCAGACAAAAAATTATCCGGGCCAATAGGAAAGCTCCTTGATTCTGCTACAGACTTTGATATCAATCCAAACTTCACCCAAATCTCTGTTGGCCCTCCACTGATCAAGCTTCCTGACAAGGTCATTCAAGATCTCTCAACTGATCAATACTATGGCTATAAAATTGTCTGTGCAGTCAGGGATGGAGTACTTCCTGCAGGGCTGGCTCTGTTAGAGATAGGACCAGTAAACCACAGCCGCTGGCTCACCACAGCGAACAGACTTCTCAGGCTCTGGGTGTCAAAGCACGGACTTAAAGGAAAGAACCTGAAGATTCTGCAATTCATTGTGGAATTCATCATTGGAGTGTATTACCCATGTTGGTTCAACGTGAAGGTCAAACACTCCTGGATCAAAGGGCCTAGGCACATCCTCTTTCAGCTGGACTGCCTCAAGTCCCAGAGAAAGGAGGTGCTGGATATTGTGATGCCAACTGTGAGAAGATCTGCTTGGTATGCCCACAGTGAAGTCATCCTCCAAACACTACTCTGCTCTGAGGATCAGAAGGAGAGGATTGAAGGGGTGGAGAGGGGGACCCGGACACTCAGCTGGGGGACTCCTCTGTTAGGAGCAGAAGGACACCTGACATCAATTGTGATGCTTCCAGCATCGGTGACTTGATCAGCTGGTCAGAAGGTGTGTCAGAGCCACCTCTCACCTGCTCTCTAAGCACCTCAGAGGTGAAAAACTTCATCAACACCCCCATGGAGGTGCGCAACTGGCCTGCCATACACAAAGCATTGAGAGGGTTGTTAAAATGGTGACTGAGGCTTCTGCTAAGTACTTCTCACAGGAAAAGAGGGATGGAGGGATCAGGGCTCAGGAGACCAGCAGGAAGCTGATGTCCAAGTCTGAGTCAAAGCAGGATTTGTGCAACCTGGCAAAGTTCAAGATGTCAGGAGAATGATCTTTGTAATTATATCCAGTGATATACATGCAGTTCACCTATTAATAAATATATGTAAAGTTGATTTGGCCTTGTCAATATAAATGATTTACCTTATATCTTTTAATATATTATAAAGGGGTTCAAAAGGGTAAAATTAGCAATTTAGAAATACAAAATGATGTAGGTTAGAGTTATCCTATCCAAAAAAGAAGCTCATATTTGAATTCCCCATGTAAAAACATAATTTAGACACCCCTGATAGTAGGATTTCCTTCAGATTCATGTTGTCACCTGAGTACGACCCGCCCTACTACCATGCAGTACTACAGCTGGGCCAAGAGTATTCCACGATATTGCTGCCCAAACCATCACAGATCCGCCTCCATGCTTAACGGTTGGGGTCAGGCAGTCGGGGTCATAAGCATCTTTAGGCTGTCTCCAGACGTAAACTCGACCGGAACATGGAAATAGCGTAAAGGAAGATTCGTCGGAGTAGACTACATTCTTCCACCGGTCCATTGACCAATTCTTATGGTCATTACACCATTTTCTGCGCCGCTCAATGTTGATGTGCGAAAGGAAGGGTTTGGCAATTGCAGCCCTCCCATGGTATCCAGCTCCATGGAGCTCGCGACGTACAGTTCTGGTCGATACCGGGCTTGCAAGATGCTGGTTAAGCTCTGCAGTCACTTTTGGAGCTGTGGTCTTATGGTTCTTGTCACAATGCGCTTTAGCACCCGGCGGTCTCGATCACACAGCTTCTTCTTGCGTCCACTATTGCATTTGTCGGTGCTTGTCTTTCCATGGTTTTGGTATGCAGACATGACCATAGAGACAGTTCCTCTGGATACATTGAACATCTGAGCGGTTTTCGTCACCGATGCACCAGCCATCCGCGCTCCGACAATTTGCCCTCTTTGGAAGTCTGACAGGTCTTTCATAACTGCTAATTCATAATTCACTCATATCTGTAAAAACAACGTGAGGGTTATAACATGACGTATACACTCTCTGTTACGCATTTAAATAGGTTTGCCAGTCATTTGACCGTTTACTTTGTGTCTGAGCAGTCCGTAAAGATAACCGGTGAAATCGGCGGGTGTTCATATTATTTTGTCTAACCCCTGTATATTCTTCGTTTAACCTGTGTATTTGGAATTCTTATATTATTATTTTTGATTATATGTTTATTTCCTATATATTTATTTTCGATTAAATAATTGGTATTCGTTTTGCGTCAAAATAAACGAAATGATGTATTAGTATTTTATTTCATTCTTTTGGATAATTGCGTGTAAACCTTTTGGTGCGCCATCATTCCAGCCGCTGGTAGCTGGTGGCGCTGCCAACTGGCTGGTAGATGGCTGTCACGCTCTCCTGGCTGAGCATCATTGAGCCATGGCAAGTAGGAACATCTCCTCTCTGCCTTTAATAAGTAATTAAATAGCGCTATCTGGCAACCATTAAAATGGCAGCCCTCTCTAGGGCAGCTGAGACTGATTCATTGTTATGAGCCATGGCAGTGCGAACATATCTACATTAATATATATACAAATAATTAATTTGCTATCTGGCAACCCCCTCTAAGCCTGTGAACATCTCTCCATTAATATATAAATAATTAAAATAAATTTTTATCTGACAACCAAGTCAGCTGGACTGGTTCATTATGCTTCGTGACACGCCAGCGAAAACAGCTCCTCTCTCCATCAATAAATAAATAATACATTAGCGCTATCTGGCAACCATTAAAATGGCAACCCCCTCTAAGGCAGCTGAAGCTGGCTCATTATGCTTTGTGACATGCCAGCGAGAACATCTCTTACTCTCTCTCTCTCTCAGGTTAGGTTAGGTTAAGGTTTACTTTCTTAGGTTAGGGTTTACCTAGGTTAGGGTTACCTCTTTGGAGTGAGGTTATCCTCCCTCTCCCACAAAGCTCCCCCCTTCATGCAGCTTGGGGTTATCCCCACCCCTTGTTGCATAACCACCCTACCCCCATTTGCAACACTGATCAACATTGCATTGCAATATGCCCTCTCCCATTTTGCGGGCATACTACTGAAGCACCTTCAACTTCTAGAAAATCACTTAGTAAATTTTTTCGATAGTTTACGTTGGTCAAAATATAAAACATGAATATTGAATACTGTTCAATCATCTGTCCATGATGGGTAAAGAGAAAAAGGTTTTCTCAGGATCTTGAAGATAAAATTATTGCTTTGCATAGTGATGAGAAACCTCTTAAGAAGATTGGTGAGCAACTTCTGTGCCTTTTACCTCAGTTTCAAACGTCATTTGTAAGTGGAAGTGCTTTGAAATCACCAAACTGCTCCCTCGTAGTAGACGGCCACGAAAGATTCACAACCGTGCTGTTCGTAAATTCATCATGGAGGTTACTACTAATCCTAGGTTGAATTTTATGGACCTAAAGCATTTTTGGGGCCAAATTGGAATCGATATTTAGTCCTCTACTGTAAGCACAACACTGAACAAGATTGGGCTCTTTGGATGAGTTGCAAGGAGAAAACCACTGCTCAAGAAAGCTCAGAAGGATGTTCGTTTAAAGTATGCCAACGATCACCGAAATCATGAATTAACTACTGGAAAATGGTACTGGGGACTGATGAGACCAAGATTGGACTCTTTGAACACAATGATCAACGGTATGTCTGGAGGGAAGCTGGTAAAGCACTTGAAGAGAAAAACACCATACCCACGGTGAAACAAGGTGCTGGCGGTATGCTTTTGGGGGGTTGTTTCAGTGCTTCTGGACCTGGTAAATTGATGGAATTCAACGGACACATGAATTCCACCTTCTGCGCGATATGACTCCGGTAGTCGAAGCGTCGGTGAAGCATTGCTATTCTTTCCTTCCTTTTATGGATTTCACCAAATATCAAGAAATAGTGGAAGAAAATGTTATGCCTTCAGCTCGTCAGCTCTCCATGGGTCGCAATTGTATTCTGTAGCAAGACAATGATCCGAAACACGTGAGCAAATTTACCAAGGCATGGCTGAAGAAGAAGAAATAGAAGGTTTTGGAGTGATCAAACCAGTCACCTGATCTCAGTTTGATTGAACGTTTGTGGCTTGATCTCAAAAGAGCCGTTCATGCACGGACGCCAACTACTCTCAATCGGCTACGTGAATTTTGTCAAGATGAATGAGACAAAATCTCTAGTGGAAAGTATAAGAAACTGGTGGAGAAATATTCCAATCATTTGATTAAAGTTATCCAACCAAAAGGCAGTCATACATCACATTAATTATCTGTACATAAACTTTGTTCAGCATTAATTTCCCATTTTTCCATTATGTATTGATTTTGGCTTAGTTTATTAATTTTATGGTTATATTTTATAAAATCTATAGTTTCTGAAACTATGTTTTTCCTTTAACTGTTATTATTGACACTTCAGTGAAAATAGTTTTTATTAGGTTTTCAGTGTACTTTGACTTCGCACAACTGTATATAAAGTCTTCATATTAAATATAGATTGAAAACAATCTTGCACAAATGGTCAGTACAGAGAACACACTCTCTAAAAACTCTATTTAATTTAAACAAAGACTTTGTTTGCATTTATACTAACAAAATGTTGTGTTCAAATTATGACTCCAAGTTTTGCTAAAACTGAACTAAATAAATGGTGTTTGTTTAAACTGAATTTGGTTTGGGTAAACGACACAAAATTATCCAGGGTGGCCACAAAGTCCCTTTGCAGGAAAAACGAGGGCTACATACAGATATGCTGTAATTTCACTGCAAAGAGACTTTGTGGCCACTCTGTATTTACTTGGAATTCATCATTTTAAAATTTCTCACACGAAGTGAAGCTCAATTCCAAGTAAATATAATATTATATGCGTTTCAACTTAAACTAAATTTGAAAATAAAAACCCACTCTAATAGACAGAGTTTATTTCCACGACAGTTTCGACGCCCACTGGCATCCTCCTCGGGTGGATACAGAAACACGAATGAACCAAAACAAGAGGGAAAACAGTCCAGGGACCGACCGTTAAGAAATTCGCACCTAGGTTAGATCCCATTCTCCTGACACCGGAAGGGCATTTTCATTAAGTACATTCGCGCAAATTTAAAACTATCTTCCTCTTCTAAACATACAGATTCTATTATATTTTTTTATATAATTATTACATTTATTATTAAATTTATTACATTTAATATTGCATAATTATTTATTACAGAAATTATAAATTTATTATTACATTGGTTATTACATTATTGTTTATTATACAGAACTTATAAACCGAAAAACGAATGAAACAATCCAGAAACCAATGAGAAATTCGCACCTAGGTTAGATACCGTTCTCCCGACACTGGAAGGGCATTTTATTACAGGGTCCGCTTTAAGTACATTCCCACAAATTAAAACTATCTTCTTGTTCTATACATACAGATTCTAATATTTTGACATAATTACTGCATTTATTATTACATTTACATTTTTTTAACATATTATTATTACCTTTACCCTAATTATTAAATTTATAATATTACCTTTATTATTACATCTGTTGCATTTATATTTATTTCCACATTTATTACTTCCATTATTACATTTACTAAAGGCGAGTAAAGAAACATTCCAATCCAGAGACATTTAAGAAATTCACACTTAGGTTCGAACACGTTCCCACGACTCCGTAAGAGATTTTTTGACCAAGAATCTCATTAAAGGGTCTAACTTATAAGTACCTTCGCACAAATTAAAATTATCTACTTTTTCTATACACACAGATTCTATTATTTTTCTTTTGACATAATTATTACATTTATAAAGTACCTTACTTGATTCCCAATCTATAGCATGATTATTTTGGCTGGCGTGATAAAAAATGGCATTATTAGTATTACAACTTCTGAAGGCATATTTGTGTTCTTTAATACGGGTTTCAATATTTCTTCCAGTTTCTCCCACGTATACTAAATCACAACTTTTACAGGGAATGCTGTAGACACAGGCTTGTTCCTCTTTTGCCACGTTATTCCTAACAATTTACTTTTCACGGTAGACGAATATTTGAACGCCAAAGCAAACTTAAAATCTTTCGTCAACGGTTTTACTCTTTCTAAGCCGGCAATGTAAGGCAAACTCACATATTGTTTTGGTTAACTGAAGGTTCCCGAGGGGCATAAAAAGATTTTCTGGCTTTAAAATACACCTTTCTGATAAACCACTCGGGATATTTTAAATCCTTAAAAATGTTCCAAATCTTTGAATTTTCCGGGTCCAGCAAATGTGGGCTACAAATCCTGAGTGCTCTTAGAAACATGGAAGAAATAATTGAGCTTTTAACCCCTTCATCATGATATGAAAAATAATGAATGTACGAATTACAATGAGTAGGTTTTCTATAGACCGTGAAATTGGGCTTTCCGCTTTCGTTAATGACCAAAACATCTAGAAAAGGTAATTGTTTGTCGTTCTCCCATTCATATTTAAATTTAATAGAGGGAACAAGATTATTTAATGACTGAAAGAAAGTGTCAAAGTTGTTCCAGTGGTCAGGCCAAAATGAGAAAATATCATCTACATAACGAAACCAAATTAGATTCCTGGGACATATTGTTTGCAACAATTCCGACTCATAGTATTCCATGTATAATGTACTCAGTATTGGGGATAAAGGAGACCCCATTCCCATACCAAAACGTTGCAAATAAAATTATTCACCGAAGGAGAAGGCATTATTGGTGACACAGAGTTTTATCAGTTCTAAAAATACAGATGTGGGCATGCCTAGTTCTACGTTACATGTTGGCAATTTTCTATCTAAAAAACTAAGTACATCATCAATGGGAACTTTCGTAAACAAGGACTCAACGTCAAAACTGATCAATCTTCCCCGTTTTAAATGTAAGGACATAATCTTTTCTAGATGTTTTGGTTATTAACGAAAGCGGAAAGCCCAATTTCACGGTCTATAGAAAACCTACTCATTGTAATTCGTACATTCATTATTTTTCATATCATGATGAAGGGGTTAAAAGTTCAATTATTTCTTCCATGTTTCTAAGAGCACTCAGGATTTGTAGCCCACATTTGCTGGACCCGGAAAATTCAAAGATTTGGAACATTTTTAAGGATTTAAAATATCCCGAGTGGTTTATCAGAAAGGCGTATTTTAAAGCCAGAAAATCTTTTTAGGCCCCTCGGGAACCTTCAGTTAACCAAAAACAATATGTGAGTTTGCCTTACATTGCCGGCTTAGAAAGAGTAAAACCGTTGACGAAAGATTTTAAGTTTGCTTTGGCGTTCAAATATTCGTCTACCGTGAAAAGTAAATTGGTTAGGAATAACGTGGCAAAAGAGGAACAAGCCTGTGTCTACAGCATTCCCTGTAAAAGTTGTGATTTAGTATACGTGGGAGAAACTGGAAGAAATATTGAAACCCGTATTAAAGAACACAAATATGCCTTCAGAAGTTGTAATACTAATAATGCCATTTTTTATCACGCCAGCCAAAATAATCATGCTATAGATTGGGAATCAAGTAAGGTACTTTATAAATGTAATAATTATGTCAAAAGAAAAATAACAGAATCTGTGTGTATAGAAAAAGTAGATAATTTTAATTTGTGCGAAGGTACTTATAAGTTAGACGACCCTTTAATGAGATTCTTGGTCAAAAAATCCCTTACGGAGTCGTGGGAACGTGTTCGAACCTAAGTGTGAATTTCTTAAATATCTCTGGATTGGAATGTTTCCTTACTCGCCTTTAGTAAATGTAATAATGGAAGGAATAAATGTGGAAATAAATATAAATGCAACAGATGTAATAATAAAGGTAATATTATAAATTTAATAATTAGGGTAAAGGTAATAATAATAAATGTTAAAAAAAATGTAAATGTAATAATAAATGCAGTAATTATGTCAAAATATTAGAATCTGTATGTATAGAACAAGAAGATAGTTTTAATTTGTGGGAATGTACTTATAAGCGGACCCTGTAATAAAATGCCCTTCCAGTGTCGG
Source organism: Bathynomus jamesi (assembly GCA_023014485.1). Classification (NCBI taxonomy): domain Eukaryota; kingdom Metazoa; phylum Arthropoda; class Malacostraca; order Isopoda; family Cirolanidae; genus Bathynomus; species Bathynomus jamesi. Next base: position 882,025 of record JAJOZX010001029.1, on the reverse strand, counting down.
GAGAATGGTATCTAACCTAGGTGCGAATTTCTCATTGGTTTCTGGATTGTTTCCTAATCGGCTTTTTCATTCGTTTTCGGTTTATAAGTTCTGTATAATAAACAATAATGTAATAACCAATGTAATAATAAATTTATATTTCTGTAATAAATAATTATGCAATATTAAATGTAATAAATTTAATAATAAATGTAATAATTATATAAAAAATATAATAGAATCTGTATGTTTAGAAGAGGAAGATAGTTTTAAATTTGCGCGAATGTACTTAATGAAAATGCCCTTCCGGTGTCGGGAGAATGGGATCTAACCTAGGTGCGAATTTCTTAACGGTCGGTCCCTGGACTGTTTTTCCCTCTTGTTAAGATTGTTTTGGTTCATTCGTGTTTCTGTATCCACCCGAGGAGGATGCCAGTGGGCGTTGAAACTGTCGTGGAAATAAACTCTGTCTATTAGAGTGGGTTTTTATTTTCATATTTTGACCTTCACGCAGAAAAAAGTGAAGTTTTTTGCATTTAAACTAAATTTATTTTCAAGGAATATCATCTATTTAGTTAAATTTAAATAAAACTGGACCTAATAATTTTGGATACTATTATTTTTGTCTGATATCGAAACAAAATTTTTGTTGAAATTAAATAAATATATCTCCACGACAGATTTTTTTGAGAGGATGGGCGACAAGCTTGACCTTCGTGAAATGAGGAATCATCGCATGGAACATTTGAAAGGTTGAAAGGTGTATATATATATATATTCCAGGAACTCGGTCCTTTTTAAGGACCGTGAGCGGGAAAGTCGGTCCTTTTCTCAGTGAGGAGCGACGGTCCATTTTAAGCAATTCCGGACGGTCCGGTCCGGACGGTCTTTTTTAGTGATTTTAGTGTGTTTAGTGATTATTGGAAGTTCTAAAGAAGATGGAAACTCAAGCATTTAACTTAATAACTTTTTTTCATCATTTATGTATTGTATTAATTATAATTTACGTTAATAAAATTAAAGATTTCCGGTGTCTTTAATTTCATTTTTCATTTTAATCAAATTTTTCACTTATATTATATATAAGGACCGAGGACCGAGTCGTTCCTAGGTCCTATCTTCAGAAAGGACCGTGACCGGGACCGTCGGTCCAGTTTGAGGCAAGGACTGGGACCGTGACCGTCGGTCCTTTTTGAGGCCCGGGTGCCCACCTTTGTGTATATATATATATTTATTATATATATATTAATGTGTGTGTATCTTCCCCTTTGATGTCTGCTTTGTTCCGTTACAGTTTTCTACCTCTGAACTTCTAACTATTTCAAGAGACTGGAATGCATTCATGAATTTAGGTTTCATTTCAACTTTAGAGAATTTTTACTATAGGCTTAAATTCAAAACGTTCTTTTGCTTCATCCATCACAGAATAATTCGTCTCTTAATTAAATTCAGGATTGCATTTATCTATTTATATTTTGTTCAGTCTCCTATATATACATACAAAGTCCAAAGTCGAAATGCGCCTTAGATAGGGCATATCATACTCTTGGTTCAGGGTTGAAATTTTGAAAAAACAAAGTGGCTAATATGTATTCCTATGTAAAAATTAATTATAAGATGGGTTTATTATTTGCAACTTTTCCGAAAAATCTCATTTTCATGGTCAAAATCGCGATTTTCTGATTTGAAGGCTGCCTCACGCAGGCTCAGGGCACCCAAACCAAAGCGCGCAGCTGTTCTGCATATGATTTAGTCTAAAAGCTGCTTTTCTAACCTCATCCTTGCTTTCTTGCGTGTTTTAACACCTCTGGGTGCTGAAAAAATGTTTAGATTTCACGTAAAACTTAAGAATTTTAAGTTTTTCTTCAAAGAATAGGCGCGGCTCACCAGCTCTACTCTGATCGAGTAGCGGGAGACTTGCCACCTCCACGTGTAGGTTTATACGCCTGTTCTTCCTGGATCCCTGAAAAGTGTGGCCTCATAAGAGCTTATATTATGATCTTATGAGGACTTTCAGCTCTTTTGAGCATTAACGATGGCTTCAGCCTCTTCATCAGCCACTCGAACCTGAAAAGCTCTTAAGTATGTCCTGCTTCGATCTGAACACTGGGAGCATTTCTCGATGGTCTATCCTGGCTCTCACCCACCCATCTCTCCTCTCGTGACCGCACACAGCTTGGGAAGCAGTTGAGACTTCCTGTACAGCTCCCTCGCAGGACTGAGTATGAACATAGAAAGCGTCCACTTTGAGTGGAGTTTTCCTGAGATCCTCGAGCTCAGTCAAAGTCATCTTGTAGGTGAAAATAGGCTCGTAAATATTCTCTGATTCCCAGTTGATGAGATCCTCAGGTGAAGTGGCTTGCAGATTGACTTTGGGATTTTTATGGGGCCTCACTGTCGTATCACCAAAGTCTCTTCCTTCTCTGATCTTCTCTATCTGGTTCACAGCAAAAGCTCTCTGATGCTCATCCTCACTGCACAGGAATGAAGCCAGGATGTTCTCAGGATGTGCGTGGTAAGCTCCTCTTATCACTGCAGCAGAGATGATGTTCCTGACCTCGGTAGTCTGGTTCCTCAGCAGCCTCAGGCTTGAAAAAACGTGTGCAGGACCAAATTTGAGGTGGTGCTTCACTTTGATGTCGTAGTACATTTTGAAGTAGAAGTTAAGGCAGAACTTCACGAGGACCTCGAGCCCCTTCAACACCTCCTCCTTCAGTCCGTGCTCCCTCATCCACAACAGCAAGATGGCCTGTGCAGTAGTGAGCCACCTGGATTGGTTCAGAGGTCCGAACTTGAGACCAGCCAACTGTGGACTGAGACTTCCAGACTTGATGGCTTTGATCAGAAGATAGCAGTTGTGCTGGTCTGTGGGGAGAGATTTGACTATCTCTACTGGCAGCTCTATGATATCTTCAGTTCCTTCCACTGGTTTGAAGTTGAAGTTGACCTCAAGTTCATTCACTTTCTCAAGAAGTTTTCCAATAGGCCCACTGAAGCCTGACCGGGGAGTTACAGGGCCGTCCAGCTTGATGAGTAAGTGCCTCAGGGGGAGCTCGTTCACATGGAGCTGACAGATCATCCAGTGGCACTTGCGACACAGCATCTCTCCAATAGGGCTATGGCGCCTCCAGACCACCCGTGTTGGTGTTGGTAGAGTCTCTTCCAATCATTACAAGGCTCTCGTCAGGTCCGTGATCCAGAAGCCACTCATGCAGGCCCTGAGCGATCTTATGCGCAGGCTTTTCTCCTTCCTCAGGTTCCTCGGGAGTGAAATGGAAGAGGTACTTTCCTTGAGGCTCCCACGTGATAGTGTAATGCTCCTCGATCACTTTGCCAGGATGAAAGCTCCCTGTCACTTCGTCATATTTCAACACCTTTGTGTTCCTATCCTGCTTGCCATCAAAGAATATCCCAGAGATCTTCTCCTCCTCTGACCTCTGCGTGAGAGTTTCAACTGATGAGGCCATTACTTCCTCCTTGGCCCTCCAGACTTTCATGCCATCTATGGCCAAGTAAGCCTTGTCTTTGGAAAGATGACCGGCCTTACCGAAAAAAATGGCGTCCATTCATTTCTACTTCACAATTATAACTGGTGTAATTGCTCAGAGCCATCTATTGAAAGAATGTTGAACTTCGCCTTCTGCGTCCAAATGGTTACAAAGATTCAAATGGAGTAGATTTTTTTTCTTATGTATGTATGTATGTATGTATTAAACCTGTGTAAGAGTTAAGCAAAGTTAATGAGTCTAAATGGCAACAAATTACGACAAAGGGTTAAAAATATGAGGTTGTGTTCAATTGAATATTCGGTATTTCAACACAGAACAGAAAACCGCAATTTTGAACATGATAACGCGATTTTTGGGAAAAGTTGCAGAAAAGAAACCCCTCTTAGAATTAAATTTTACATAAAAATACATATTAGGGAAAGCATATTACACAAAATACAGCGAAATAAATCCTCACAATTTACAACTCAGACCTATAACGATTCTCTGGGGAATTATCGAAATTCGAACACTTTCATCCAACATTTATGAGTACAGTATTATATATTTCTCATGCACGTAAAGTGAACTGTTATTAAGGAACAGAGCGGCAAACGGCTCTAGATGGATCGAAGATATATTCCAACATATGTTCGTGTCATAACTCACACACACACACACACACACCACACATAATATATATAATATATATATATATATATATATATATATATATATATATATACTAAACAGACAGATGTTTGACAGGTTAAATTTTCGACAGAAAAAATAGGTTTCATTGTTGTTTTATTCTAGCCATTGTTCTTGTACTTTTACGCACCTGTTCAGTTTCACGTGTAGCTCGCAGCATCACTGTTAAGTATAGCGCTTCTCATCACTTTAAGAGGAAATAATATTCTGGTATCTATCATATTCACATTCATAACCCCTAATTTCTTGCATTATATATATATATATTATATATATATCCGAGTTTGACCCCTCTGCAGCATCCCGTCTCATTTCATCCTACCCTGATAGCTAGCTACACATGGCTGGTCAGAGAGTTTACGCAGAAACTTGTCGAATTGTTTTTTTGAAGGTATTTATGTTGGTGTGCTGGAGGTTTCAGTACTTTTGGTAGCATGGTTAGAAAGTTTCCGATCTCGTACCCTGAGAGTATTTTCCATCTTCATTTTCATGGCTCCCTGTTCCATTGCAGATGGGATAATACAGAATCTACATCGTCTCTCATTCCAGTTTGTTTTATTTCAGTTTTAAAGTTTGGGACACATTTTTCACATGTATATTATCGTGTATCGCTCGCGTCTTCTTTCCAAGGCGTAGAATTTCAGGATTATAGTCGTGACCAGTAGTCTTCATCTTTCGTTTCCTCTGTTTTAAGCTTACAAATCCGATGTATGGCTTCTGTTTGCAGTCTCGTTTTCTGTTTGGGCTTGCGAGTACTGAACAATACTCAATTTTTGGTATAGGAATAAACTTTCCCACAGTTTTAGCCTGATGTTTGCTTTTCTGCTATAGAACCTCCTCCAGATAATTTCCATTATTTTTCTATCAGCTATAATTTTAATGTTATAGTGCTTTCTAAATCCTGTATCCGACGACATTAAGCTATTACTCCAAGATCGCTGACTCGGGTTTGGTGTTATCTGTTCGGTTTGCAGAGTTTTGTACCCTTTATTCTGTAGCTCCTTGTTGTTACCATATTTTTTAAGTTTGAATTTTCTTCGATGAACCTCAGTAGTGTTTCGATGTCATTTTCTAATTTTATGTCACCTTAATTTGATATTTCCTTGCATACGTTTGTGTCGTCTACGAATCACGATACGACACTCTTTTTAATATCTGCAGCTATGTCTGCAATCAATATTACAAAGAGTAAGAGAAGTAACCCAGCAAGAAATTGAACGTTTAGTAAACGTCGTAAATATTTTATCGACTAATTATAAACGCTTAGGACGGTTACTAAACGTTCCAGTTATTGTTAGGAATGATTTCAAAGATTTCATATTTAATCCCATTTACTAATATTCTTTTCATGTGTTCTTTGGGTTAGAAAATTAAATATTTAGGGTGCCCCATTTTTGATCAACTTCTTTTCTTCCCGGGTCCAACCTCCTAATATCATTATGCCTGTCGCTCTAAGTAAGAAAATATCAATTATTTTCTATTTGATGAAAATTTCGGACCCCCTAGGCCTACAAAACCAATGTTCCCCTTTTCTTTATCAAAAATTTTCGATTTTCGGAAGTTTTTCGGTTATAAATTTCTTCCATTTTATTATAACCTCAGACTATGTACATTTAAAATAGCTATCGATTGATATCTAATTTACTATGCTTTTGTACCAAAATAGAAAATTTAAAGGCAAAAATGTTAATTTTTTAACATTTTCTTCTCCATTTCTGACCCTAAAGCTGTATAAAACCATATACAGTATACACAGGGTGTTCGTAACATGTGGGACGCACTTTCAGGATGGATTCAGGACCTGAAAACAATGAAAAAAGTTTATATAAATATATGCCCGAAATCGCTTTGTTTCCGAGTTCAGCCCGTTTTGTGTTCCAGCAATTCTTTCCACAAACTGTTTACAAACACTGCTTACCGACAATGTTTGTGAGTGTGTACGAGACTTATTTCATGTATGGCCTTGCCGATTATAATGTTTCGTACACTCTATGACATCTTTCAATATCGTTGAGTGTAGAGCCATCAGTCAGTCAGTCAGAGGTGCATCGCGGTGTTTCACTGTTCGTATTCGTAACTTCTTACCGTGAATAAGTGCAGTCCAGTCAAAAAAAACCTTAAAAGTTTTTGTGCAGTGATAGTGTGCATTTGAAGTGAGGATGGAGGCTTATTCAAACAGAAAAATGGCAGACATGCATCTCATGTATGGACTTGCCGAGTGTAATGCCGCCGCAGCAAGACGTCTGTATGCGGAAAGGGTTCCGAATCGTCGTCTGCCACATAAAACCTTTCAGAGAATAGACGAGCGTCTTGGCGATACAGGATTATTCAACAAGCGAGTTTCAGATGGTGGTAGACCAATCAGCGCCAGAACTGTTGAGTAGGAGGAGCGGGTCCTGAATCGCGTGGAGGAACATCCTGGTGTCAGCACCCGAAAGATAGCAGCAGCAGAGGGTGTAAGATACACAACGGTGTGGAGAATTTTACGGGAACAACAGCTTTACCCATATCACATTCAGAGAGTACAAGGCCTTACTGAAGCTGATTCCCACCACGAGAGGCTTTTTGTACTTGGTCCTTCAACAGTGTGCTCGCGATCCTCTTTTTCTATCCTCCGTGTGTTTTCTGATGAGGCTGCCTTTCACAAGAAGTGGCGTGATCAATGTTCACAACACTCATCACTGGGCCGAAGAGATCCGCATGCCATCATCCAGTCAAGGTACCAACAACTATTTAGTATCCATGAATGGGCAGGATATTGCTGACAACTTAATCGGTCCTTTTGTTTGCCTGGAAGATTAACAGGAGAATCCTATTCCAATTTTTTAACGAATGATTTAAGCGATTTACTAAATGAAGTTCCTCTTGGTGTCCGACGTCGTATGTGGTTATGCATGACGACGCTCCGCCTCATTTTAGTCGAGTAGCCAGAGACTATTTGGATGACCACTTCCCTGATAAATGGATAGGCCGTGGAGGACCCATTGCGTGGCCTGCTCGCTCCCCGGACCTGAATCCACTCGATTTTTACCTGTGGGGTCATCTGAAATCCATCGTTTACGTGACACCCATTGACTGCGTTGAAATGCTTCGCCAACGTGTAGAACAAGGATGCCAGAAAATCCGAGCAATACCTGGAATGTTTGAACGCGTCAGGCAGTCTATGACGAGGCGTGTTCAGGCGTGTATTCAAGCGCAAGGCGGTCATTTTGAGAACTTCCTCTAAAGGTAAGCGGATACTTGCTGGAACACATAACGGGCTGTAACTCGGAAACAAAGCGATTTCAGGCATATATTTATATAAACTTTTTTCATTGTTTTCAGGTCCTGAATCCATCCTGAAAGTGCGTTCCACATGTTATGAAACACCCTCTGTGTGTGTATATATATACACCTTTCAACCTTTCAAATATTCCATGCGATAATTCCTCATTTCACAAAGGTCAAGCTTGTCGCATCTCGAGTTGGAGGGGACTGTTCTGAGCCAGGCGTTTAATCTTCTTTTGAAGATGTTCACCGCAACACCAGTCGTGTTCTTTAGGTCTTCGGGCAGCTGATTAAACAGTCTTGTTCCTCTCATAACAAAACTATTTTCTTTCAGGGTTAAAGATGTTCCCTGTCTAGCCTTTAATTTGGGAACGACACAGTCTTCCTTTTCTACTTTCCATTGTTGTTTGGGGAGTTACAGGGTTCAGAGTAAGATTAGGAACTAGTTTCTCCATCATTTTCCAAGTGTAAATAATGGTGTATCTCTCTCTTCTCCTTTCCAGTGAATATAGGTTTAATTCGCGTAACCTTTCCCAGTAATTTAGTTCTTTACACCCATTGATCTTGGCTGTGAAGCTTCTCTGAATCCCTTCTAGCTGTCTAATGTCTTCTTTTTTATATGGGGATGTTAGAACCGAGCAGTATTCCAGTTTGGGTATGATCAGTGTTTTTAGTAGAGGAATCATTATATTCCTATCACTTCGTTTAAAGGTTGTCAGTATCTGCCCAGTTATTCTCTTCGCTCTGTTTACTGCCATCTTATTTTGTGTTTCAAATTTCGCATCGTCAGTCATTACAACTCCTAAATCTTTTACTTTAGAATTTCTCTGAATTTCCTGTCCATTTGGGGCATAATATTCTATGGATTTGTTGTCTTCCGTCCACTTGTAGATTCTGTTCATGTCGGTTTGTAGAGATTCTATATCTTCTGTGTTTCTTATTTTTCAACTGATCTTTGTGTCATCGGCAAAGGATATTGTATATATATATATGAAATGAGAATGAAAATGAAAAGGTTTATTGGCAGACTATAGTCCATATGACAAATATTATTAATACAATGACAGTTCACATACTAAGGATAGAAATATATATACTTGATTAGAAACAATACAGTAATGTCGGAGTGTGGAGCTACAGACAGACGTTTTCGTACCAAGAATTCCATAGCTTAGATAATAAACGACAGGACTCATGGATAGCTTGGATAATCGGGTTGGTTGATTTTAATTCTTTGCATTAGACTGTATTGAGCACGTCTTGTTACCTCCGGGAAGCTCGGGACATTGCGGGTAGAAAACATTTGCGAAGCTGAGGATCTCGGTGGGTAATTTATGTAAGAGTCTAAAATACCTGTTGTAGAGCAAATTTAGGGTTCTGCGAGAACCTTTTTATAATTCACACACATATATATATATATATATATATATATTATATATATATATATATTATATATTATATATATATTACACAGAGTGTCCCATAAGTCCGGCATCATAGGAGAAATTCATATTTTTCTATTTCTACAAACCATAATTCACATTTTTCTCTTTCTACAGGCCATAATGTCTGTGAGCAAGGAAGAACGAATCCAGATAATTCTACTCATAGGAAATCGGAGTCAAAGAGAGGCCGCTGCTGAATTTAACAGACTGCATCCAGACCGCGAGCCAATAACACAAAGTTGTGTTAGCAGACTTGTTGCAAAGTTTAAGGAAACAGGATCCATAGAAGATAAACCACGCAGTGGACCTTCAAGGAGGTCCACTGACGATGATACAGCGACTGCTATCCTGGCTCATTTTAAACAGAAGTCCCAAAGTCTCTTCGGCGATTGTCCGCCGAGACAGGAGTGTCGAAAAGTGGCATCCATCGCATTCTTCAGGCTCACAAATGGCATCCATATAAACTTCAGATCCTACAGAAATTAAGCGAAGATGATCCCGACCGGCGGATGGAATTTTGTGAATGGGCTACGGAACAATATGCTCGGGATGCCAATTTCCCGTCCACTATTCTGTTCAGTGACGAGGCTGTTTTTTATGGAAATGGTGAGGTAAATCGACAGAACACCAGCTACTGGTCTCAAAACAACCCTCACTGGTATATCTCTTCAAAGGAACAAGGTGCATCTCGGGTGATGGTATGGTGTGGCATTTGGAAGGATCGCATCATAGGCCCCCTCTTTTTCGATGAACGTCACTGGAGGCACCTACCTACATATGCTCAAGGAAGAAGCATTTCCCAGTGTCTTGAACGAAGAAGGAAATTTCCCAACATAGTTCCAGCAAGACGGCGCTCCTGCACATTACAGCACCCAAGTAAGGGAATACCTGTACCAACAATTCCCTGGTCATTGGATAGGACGTCGAGGGCCTGTGGAATGGCCAGCTAGAAGCCCGGATCTCACGCCACTAGATTTTTATCTCTGGGGCCACTTGAAAGCGCTGGTATACGCAGAGAAAATTAGGAGTGTTGAACATTTGCGGCAGCGCATTATTGGGGCATGTAACACCATTACTCCTGACATCATTCACCGTGTGCTTGCTTACTGGGTATCACGTCTGAATTTGTGTATTGAAAACAATGGTGAATATATTGAACACGTTCTGTAAATAAAAGCTTTTGTTTTGCCTTTTTTTATTATTTTTTCCTATGATGCCGGACTTATGGGACACCCTCTATATATATATATATATATATATTATATATTATATATATTTATATATATATATATATATATATATATATATATATATATATATTTCGGCACAACGCTTCTAGGATTTTCTCGAGGAGCTCTAATAACTGTAAGATATAGACATGATCTTCCAGTTTTGAATTCATGTTCGTTCGAAGTGAATAATTTCTTTTCTTGCGGTAAGCAATTTTGTTGCTAATTACCTGTTCAAAGCGTTTTATAAGGTAGGAGGAGTGCTACCGAGTGACAATTCTTAGGCATTGCTCTGTTATCTCCATTGAAAAAGGAAGCAATGTTCCCGTTCTTGAATGGGATTGGGATTTGTTATGTGCCGAGTGATTTTCTCCATAGTAAGTATAGTAGCTTACCACAGTCTCTTTGCATTCCTTCAGAAACGTGGCACTTCATGTGTTGAGTTTTGCCGTATTTGCAACAGAATCTTCATTATGTCCACTAATTCTGAGAATTCATAGTCAACTGGTAGATGCGTGACCGTATCTGTTCGCCAATGTCATAACACCATTTCCCTTCGATAAGCGAAGTTAAGCGACAGTAGATGGGGGGACCGTCTTCTGCATCCAGATTATGTAGCAACCCGTGGTTTAGATCCCACAAAAAACTATAGGTTCCCTCCATTATATAACATTAGATGTTGCGAAGGAGGGTAAACAACCCAATCTTGCCATCAACCAAACGTATCTGTTCTTGACTGGTTTGTATTTACGTCAAAGAATTCATCCATATTTTCTATTTTCATCTCGGGGTCAGTGTTGCTGAATATATAGTTAAATTCTTCCTTATGAAGTATCCTCACTTTTTCTGAGTCATTTTTATATTTATTTGATCCATCTTTTAACACACCAACACCTTCTTTACATTTCATTTTCCTTTCCGCAACGGTATAAAAATATTTTTAGTTATTTTTATGCTTTCTGCTATCTCTATTTCCGCCTGCTGGCTCCTGGGTTGGGTTAAATTGGTCGCTTACCCTACCATTGCTCGGTATAAAGATGACCCTTGGGGCTGACCCTCGGGGCACACTCATCTCCATGTCGCGAGGAAATCAGCTTCCTGGCTGTTAACTTATTTTTTTATATCCTCCTCGTTTGTCTTATCTGTGACTGTTTTAGGTCCACTTTTATTTTGTGTATTTTTTTTAGTTGGACTCTCCTTCCGTCCGTTTTGCATTTGTGGATACACTGTATATACACTGTATATTAAGAGAATTCATCCAACTTGATTGGCCAAATTAATAAAATTCAAAACTTAACAATATGAAGTGATTGATACGTGTACTTTGCGAACTTACACCAGAAGTTTATAAACTTTCTCTTTTATTTAATGCGTAAAGTCTTTATTAATGTAATTTGTACTATCTTTCGTAATGGTGCACAACTGTTGGTCCTTAACGAGATTTTAATTGGTACAGTTGCGGAAAAAAGTTCTCCTCGAAGCACAAAGTTTCTAAAAAAGCATATGAAAATTACAAATCGATCATTAGTGATTCGGTTTCGTTTTTGAAATTTTATTAGTCACCAAAAGAGAATAAAATATCTAAAGTAAAACATAATATTGCCAGTTACATTAAGGTTTTGTACTCTCTAAAAATTTTGTTTCTAAGTTATTTTTTTTCTGCAACTGTGCGTTGTTTGCTAGAACTTGTAAAGTTTCAGAGTTTGTATATCTTCTGCAGTAAAACATATACAGGGTGTCCCATAGTTCCGGCCTCACAGGAAAATTTATTTTAAATTAAATTTACAAAAGTAATACCGGATGTCCCATTCGAAATGAAACAAATTTGAAACTCTGTAATTTTTAAAGTATTAATGTGAGAATGTTGAAACTTTGCCAGTTACTACACCATATGCATAAGTTTTTGTCATAATGTTTTTTGCTTGTTTAAGATTGAATTATGTTTACCCCACAAGAAAAAGCGAAATGTGCGTTATGGATGGCTGAGTTGAAGTCCCCTACTCTGGTGCAACGGCGATTCCGTACAACCTTTCACGAGGAACCACCAACCAGAAGAGACCTATATGCATGGACCAAGAAATTTGAGGAGACTGGCAGTGTTCTAAAGGAACACTCTGGAGGGCGAACAAGATCGGGAGAAGTGTTGAACGAATACGCGGCGCCTTTGGTAGTAGCCCGAGAAAGTTCATCCGTCGTGCCAGTGTCGAACTGCAGATTCCTCGTTCAACTGTGCATAGAGTCGTGCGCAAGCGGCTGCAGCTCTATCCATATAAGCTTCAAATTGTTCAGCATATAACGTGTGCAGATCTTCACAAAAAAACATTATGCTATGCACAATGTATCTAAATGTTATAATTCACATATATCATATGAAACTTTATGACATTGACTATTTACTCTGTGAATATTACATTGTTTGCATCATTCAATAAAAAATTATAATGTTTCAAAGTTGTTTCATTTCGAATGGGACACCCGGTACATTGGCACTAAAACAAATGTTCAAATTGATGTCTTGTTTTGGGACCTTTTTTTTTTTGTTGGAAGTAAAATGGCTAATATGGAAGTGAATTGCATTCCTCAGGAAAAGGCCTCCGATGTCTTTTCTTCAGGAGTGTAACTCAGGAAAGTTCTTATATAATGAAAGTTCTTATATATGGAAGTGAGCTACACTTCTGAGGAAAAGGCCTCGGAGGCCTTTTCCTCAGGAGTGTAACTCACTTCCATATTAGCCATTGCGTGTTATTCTACTTACAACATAAAAAAAGTCCCAAAACAAGACATCAATTTGAACATTTGTTTTAGTTCAAATGTATTACTTTTGTAGACTTAATTTAGAATAAATTTTCCGATGAGACCGGACTTACGGGACACCTTAGCTTCTAAGACAGTTTCTAAGAGTTTGTGTGTTGTACTGCCTCCGCAGTTTCTTTGCCCCCGTTCAGTTGCTCTCTCTGTACAGGGCTCCTGTCCACCCCTGTATGGAGTATGCTTTTCATATATGGGCTGGCTCAACCCACGCAGCCGTACTTGACCGGGTGGAATCAAAGGCTTTTCGTTTCATCAATTCCCCGCTCTCTTCGCCACAATGTTGCGTCACTCACTTTTTACTGTCGCTATTATAACGGACACTGCTCTTCTCTAACGGCATGACTCCTCCTCCTTTAAGAACAGCACGCAGCACCAGACTTTCGACACTTTTTCATTCCTTTTCTGTCCAACTCTCTAACGCAAGGGCTAATCGGTATTTTCAATCTTTCATCTATTCAGCCGATGAATGCTGGAACAATATTCCTCAATCCATTTTTCCCCCCGTCTATGACCTCCAATCTTTCAAACGCAGAGTGTTTGGACCTCGATTTTGTCTCTCTACTTCTTCTATGGGAATCGGCGCTTTTGCGGGCATTCGCCCTTGGCCCCTCCTTCTTATATAAAAAATATCTTAACCCATGCGGGTTGAGCACTGGAACCCATATTATATTTTTTCTTTTTCACATTTTTTTCACTTTCATTAACTTTTCTTTTGCTTTTCCACTTCTTTCTCTCGTTCTCTTTCTTTATTATTCTCTCCTTTTATTTATATATGAATTGTGTTCATTCTAAACTCTGAATGCTGTGTCGTAAATTTAGAGTATAAATGAGTTTAAATGTACTGTGTAAATTATAAATTATTTAAAAGAGTACTCTATTAGGAGGTCAAAAGGACATCGAAAGTAGATCAAATGATTCGTTTCTCGACGAGAAGAAGAGTCCTCTGAAATTTAGCAAAACACGAAGTACACTTTTAGGGATTAAATAAAACTTTTCACATTCCTTTCCATATAATATGAGTGTACTAAATATACTCTTTTTTTTTTAAGTACACTACTCAACATGGAGAGCGCACTGAGTACATTATGTGTTGCCTGTACATAAAATATAAGTGCTAAAGCGGCGGCGAAATCTCTATCAACCATAACCAGCCAACGACCAATATACAAAGTTTATACAACACTAATTACACTGAAACTGTCTTTACCACGTATATAATTAATGTATTTTAAAATTTAATTGCCTACGAGAAAAATAACCATCCTGCACCTGAAATTATAAATTATGGAAGTTCCCTGATACAACGAACAAAAATGTTTCATACGGGAATAATAGGGTTTTTTAAATTGAAAAATTTATAACATTTTAAACTTTACTGGATTTTTTTATATATATATATATATATATATATATAGAGTATTTGAAATAAATGTTTAAATGGGTTGTTCGTCGTTAAATTATATGTTACAGCTCCTATTTCTTCGCTTTAATAAGCACACGTGGGAAACTATAAATTCCCTCATTGAATGAAATGACCATTCGAAACAATAAGAAGAAAATAAATCCCAGCAACATTCTTGTTTCAAAGACTGAAAAACGTTTTCTTCACTCGTGAATTTGTGAAGCGAAGCGAAATATATTTATTACAACTCGATCGAAGTCTTTTGAATGGCCGCCTTTGTCCCGAAAGCGCTCTTCCATGAATGGAAAAACAAACTCGGAGCGTCTGCTTATCATTTCCGATCTTCTTCTTCGTCACTGTCGTCGTCGCCTTCGTCAAATGACATCCTCAACGGAAGTTATTGCCGAGGAAAATAGCTTCCGAATGTCCTTTTGAAATGTCGCATTCGGCCGTTGAATGGCTGAGACACATTCTCACAATTAGCGAGAAAGGATGCGCCTTGACCGCAAAAATTGAACAGAATCGCGGCCAAGAAGAGGTTTAATACATTCATAAATTGTGTTTGTTAACATTTGAAAGAAAAGGAGACTTCAAATGACCGTATTTCGACTGCTTTTGGAAAACGGGAAACGAATTGGAGAACGTCTTTTGAAAAGAATCAACTGTTTATTTTATGTTGCTCGATCGGTTAAGTTCCATTGACTGCATCATCAGTTTATATAATGGAGATGTTTGTAAATAAATTATATAGGAATTGTTTCCTCAATCTAAATGTATCTCTTAATTTATAGCTGTATATCTACCATTGTCTATACGCGTTTTGCATCTACCCAATCAGTCAACTAGGCTGTGTATATATGTAGGCCCTATGTATGTATGTATGTATGCATGTCTGCAAATCTATCTTTATCTAACGTTGAGTCGTTATTGGATGATGAAGAAGATCTCGTGCTCTCTAGAATAGGGTTTGTTCAGAGAAGGGAAGAGAGGTTGAAATGGTTTTTATTCTTAGCAATCTCGTTTTGTTTTTATTTTTATAACTTAATAAATTACCTTTGTAAAAAAATAGATTTCTACAAAATAAAAATGCATATATATATATATATATATATATATATATATATATATATATATATACTGTACAGGGTGTACATAAAGTCAGGATCTATTTTTGTGAAATAATTATTTTTTTCGATTTTTCTTTTCAGAAGTCCTTAGAATGAATACAGAAGAGCGTGTGGCAATAGTAATTTGGCGAATCGAGGGAAAGAAATACAATGACATCAGAGAGAAGTTTAGAAGGAGATTTCATAAGCCAGGGCCAATAGACAAGACAATACGAAAATTGGTGAACAAATTTAAACGAACGGGATCTGTAAATGATGAAGCAAGATCAGGACGACCGTGTATGTCAGATCTTACCGTGAATGCAGTACGCGGAATTATCACTGAGGAGCCACGTACGTCCGTTCGTGCTGCATCACACAGACTCGGCCACCCGACGTCATCTGTGCACAAAATTCTGAAAGTTAATTTGCAGAAGAAAAGCTATCATTTGCAGGTTTTACATGATTTACATGAGGAAGATTTCCCTCGACGAAGTGCTGTATGTGCTGATCTCGTAGAACAAATCTGGAGTGATAATTTAATGGACAACATTCTCTTTAGTGATGAAGCCACTTTCCATACGTGTGGAAAAGTAAATCGCCATAACTGTCGAATTTGGGCAGATGAAAGACCGAATGATTTCGTCCAAAATTGGGAAAGAGACTCACCTAAAGTTAATGTCTGTGTGGGTTTAACAAAATCTAAGGTTTATGGTCCTTTTTTCTTTGCTGAAGCTACAGTTACGGGCTTATTTATCTGGACATGTTGCAGCAATTCCTTGAACCTCAGCTGATTGGGGATAGGATTGTTAGTACCGTCGTCTATCAACATGATGGTGCTCCTTGTCACCATTCCAAAATTGTTCAGGATTATCTAAATGGACGTTTTCCAAATCGCTGGATCGGACGCGGAAGCAACAGACCTTGGCCAGCGAGATCACCAGATTTAACCCCTTTAGATTTCTTTGCATGGGGCTTTATCAAATCGCACGTCTATCAGACGAAGATTACGAGTCTTGAAAACTTACGTACACGTATACGAACTGCTGCAGATAACATAATCCCGCAAATGCTCCAGAATGTGTTTAGAAATGCTGCGGAACGATTTGAGCTGTGCAGGGATACTGATGGGCGTCACGTCGAATCCTACTCTTAATTATTTAATAAATGTTACCACTATCATTTTATGATTGAATTCTATATAATTTCCAAGTGCTTCACAAAAATAGATCCTGACTTTATGTACACCCTGTATATAGTGTGTGTGTGTAACGGTAAATATCTACAAAGAAAAATCAGTTGAAGTACAGCTTTTTGTATTGCGCAAAAGAGGCATAAAATCCTTATAGAGAGACTTACATTAGAGAATGATTGTCCATCTAATCCGTTTAAAGGTCGTGTATTCCATCTATAATCCGTTAACAACTCACGACCGCGGCCGTTTCACATTTACACATCGAATACATTGCCTCGAATTCCAGTCCCAAACCTTCTGTTGGAATTCTGTCCCTGGAACGTCTCCTGCACGAAACCTCCCCATGGAACTATTTTCGGGGAATATACTCCAGAGACACCACCCGCCAATGAGGTGACACTCATTTTCCCTAATGGGTTTATTAAGAGGTCTGGAAATGGAAATGGTCCGGAAATTATCGAACCATTTTCCAGTTGAAAAGTAGATTGAAGTCTCACAGTCTCCCACGAGATCTTCAGTTAAACCAAGAAGCGGAGTTGAAAAATGAAGATGAACGACTTATTTATATTGTATAACCGATATAAAAAAATTTATATACGTAAATTTTATCATATGTTAATCATTTTAAAGCTACAGACTGGTTGACACCCTTTTCTTATAACGAATGACAGCAAAGGCGGTTCGAGTTAAATAACCTTAAAAAAAATTCTTCATTATTTCAAATAGACTTAATAACAAAGCCAATATGTATTTCCAGCATCTTTCATTCTTCTTTCATCATTCCCGCATGACCGCAACGCGGAGAAAGGGAGAAAGGAAGAGAGAGAAAGAGAAAGAGAGAGCATCGGGAGATGACTAGAGATAATGTCACTTAAAGACGCAAACGGCATGTCAAGCCGTCAGCAAATTTGAGCCAATTTATTGCTTTTCTCTACACGCGCCTTAAGAGGGCTAAAGACACTTCAGAGGCGATAGCCGACCTCAAATGGACTCTCAAATCTGATGACTCAGTGATAAGGAGACAAATGTATCTAGGCAGACATTTCAAAATCCCAGATTAGATGGTTTAATTCCCCTAAGAGACTCTTCAACACTTTGAGAGAAGATGTAGCTCCTTTTCCGAACACAGGATATTCTTTGTTCAACCTTTTTGTACATCAATTTTATTTATTTATTTTAATATAATGTTTAGTAATTGAGTTATATATATATATATATATATATATATATATATATATATATATATATATATACTGTATATATAATGTACTCTTTCTTATATAGACGTAAATTTGATTTAAAATTTAGGTTAATAGAGAGAACTCAAACAATATTTTTGTTATTTTTTTATATAAAAAATGTATAGGTATAAAGCGTATAAGTATAAAATACAGGTATAAAGTGGATTTTATATGGTGTTTGCATCCATATAAAGTCCTGTACTAGTTCCAATTTACTTTACATCGCTGATATTATATCTTTACATATAATTTCTTAAAAATTAATTGTTTTTATTAAGAAATAAAAAACGTAAAAAATAAGACGTACGAAAGAAATATTTAAAAATTCTAATGATACGTTATAATTTTTTTAATAAAATAAATGTTTAAAACTAATAAAATTGAGAGAAAGGCAATTTAATTATTATTTTAAATAACTTACATTATAAATAAAATATAAATAATTATAATTAATTAATCTAATTACACTATAATAATTTGTACTTTTTTTAAAGAAGTTATTAAATCTATCTTTAAGGCCACGTTAAGGAGAAGAGGTACGATGATGGTCACCGTACCTCTTCATGTAAGTTATGACTTATGACTTATGGGTACCGTACCCATAACTTACGCGCAGTCACCTCATATACCCAAGTAAGATTATTTATTAATTGCAATATGGACGGTTTAAAAAAAAACTAATTATGAAAAATTGAATTATATCCACACATATGTAATGTGACAGAAATCCAAACAAACAAAAAAATGTGTGTGTATGTGTGTGTGTAGCGACATTAGTGGTGTCTCCACAATTTCAGACTTGTTTTTATTTTATAGAAAATCATTAATATCATGGAAAATGCATATAATGAAGGTTAGGTTAACTTAATTAGGTTCTTCAGGTTAAGTTAAATGTCGCCCTCCAAAATTGAAACTGTCGCGGCTTCGCTAGGTAGTCAAACGTGTGTGTGTGTGTGTGTGTGTGTAGAGAGAGAGGAAGTTGCACAAGAAGCGTAATGCATAAAATAAAGAAAAGTGGCTACATTTTTATTATGTTTTTGTGCCTCGTCTGATAATTCCTTTATCTTAAAATGGACATAAAACGTGTATATAATTAATAAATAAATCAGATTTTAGAAGCAGAAAAAACTGGCATTTTTTTTTTTTCAATATAGCCGTCATTATATTTGTTATTTATATACGCAGCGACTCTCGTATACTTAAAATATATAGCGTTATGCTGGGCTATACGGCGTGACGACGTCGCAACACCGCTTCCCGTTAGATCAGCGAGGTTAAGCGACGTTGGATTTGTACGGTAGTTGGATGGGTGATCGTCCTCAGCGGGTTTGGATGATATACCGACTCATCCCACGTGAAGCAGTAGTAGGTCTCGGCCTTCCGTCACATGAACATTATAGGTGTTATATACGAAGGAGGTTAACCGTTTAAGCGCGGTCGTCGCTGAATTGCGACCACGAACACACTTTAATTAAGTATGTCAAAATGAGGGAAATCAGGAAAAAAAATTCGGCGCCTAAAGGGTTAAACGACCCCAACTATCATCATCATCATCATCATCATCGTCATCATTATTTTTAATATATTTTTATATTTCACCATCGTTTAGAGAGACGACGCACCAACACGTGATCGTGGCTCGAATCTCTCCCTTAATACTGTACTATCTCTTCTTTTTACATCTTATTCGAGTACGGTTATTGCACTTAAAACGTATTCGTTTGATCGTATAATTTCGAAAGCATTAAACTAAAATTGTTTCACCCAAAGCTTTAACGTTTGTCCTACGACTTATTTACGCTGCGCTCTTCGGTATTCAGAACATAAGGTAATTCGACGTCATATGACGGTAATGAAATACTGGAGTTCATTAAAAATTGTGAAATGAATCGCATGTTGAGCCTTTTTTGTTTCTTTTTCTTCTTTGTAATGTCTCGACAGTGGAGTTTCTCAAGGAGAGTTTTGCATCCTTCCTCTGTTTACGTTTATAAAATTCATATATATATATATGTGTGTGTGTGTGTGTGTGTGTGTCGTTAATAATAATAATAATAAATATTATTATTAGTATTATTAATTTCAGTAGTAGTATCAATCATATTATATATTTCATTATATATAAATATTGTATATAATCTTTCTCAATGCCTAAACTGTTTGCAAGACTGAAACTATAATATAATCGAGCAGAGGTCGGCGGGGGGTGGGGGAAGGAGGAAGAAGAAGAATAGGTTCGATGACAATGATGAATAATAAAAAAAATGAATACCTCATTTCCCGAATGCAGTCATCTCTTAAATGCTTTCCGATTATCATTCAAAGGTTTTCAATGTAAATTTGACTTCCCAATTTTCTCATTGAATTATTCCTAATTGTTTTCGATCATAAAAGATTTTTTTTCCTTTTCCCGCGCAGTCTATCAACTCCTTTTCAATTCTTTTTCCAACTCTTTTTAATTTTTTTAAACATAGATTATATTTTTGACGCGACTCTTAAGCCCATTTATGCAATGTGTCATAAAGTAAACTCATTCAGACACAAATTTTGCATATTTTTATCGTATACTTACGACGCCGTTGACTTCTCATCTACATGACGAGCGTCCGCGCTGAAAACCCTCTTTTACTTTTAACATCCATTCTCGGCATCTTCCATCGTCTATTGATGATGACAAAAGCTAAATGAATGAATAAAAAGCGATTTTGTCTCGTCTCTCTCGTATTGTAGCTCGTCTCTCATCCTCTCTTTAGCCTCCTACTGCGTTCTCGAATGCTCGGAAAAGCGAAAAAAAGCTCGCTCTGGACGCATGGCGAGATATTGTTTGACTATCGCTTCATCGAAGCTCGGTTTGAGAGACAAATTGGACAAATTGCTCGCTATGGTGTCTCTTAACCCTTTGATGCAGTTAAGTACTCGAAAGAATGAGAGAGGAATAACCCTTTGTCGTGTTCTCTCTCAGAGGGGCGAATACAAATTATAAATCGATTACGGACGTAATGATATAATTTTTAAAAAAATAAAATAATAAAAAAGTTGAACAGGTGTCCACCCACCGAATATTTTGCTGGTATATATATATATATATATATATATATATATATATATATATATATATATATATATATATATATATATATTATTGTACAATAAATGTCAAATAAGATTAAATTAAAATCTATAAAAACATCAATAGCAGCAAAGAAAAACTAAATAAATAAATAAATGTAAATATCACTTGTCAGACCACAAAATTATGTGTTATATCATTTTTGACATTTGCAGCTGACAGTATAATATATATATATATATATATATATATATATATATATATATAATCTTTTTATTTTCATATTAGGATTTTACATCTATTTTTACTTTTTGTCATTAATAAAAATTACAAAAATAAATTTTTTTGGATAAAAATCAAAATTTTGAGTTTACATGAATCGGGCAGAACCGAGGAACACGCTATACAGCCAAGGCCTATTTTTTTTATATATTTTTTTTTAGTTACCACTAAAATTAATCTAAAAATTTTAGAATAAATTTGTTCTTTTTTTTACAAAGATTTTTATTCATTTTTTATCCTTTACTACTCTTCTTGTTTGATTTAATTTATATATATATATATATATATATATATAATATATATATATATATATATATATATATACACAGGGTGTCCCATAAGTTCGGCGGCATCATAGGAAAATAATAAAAAAAAGGCAAAACAAAAACTTTTATTTACAGAACGTGCTCAATATGTCCACCATTGTTTTCAATACACAAATTCAGACGTGATACCCAGTCAGCAAGCACACGGTGAATGATCTCAGGTGTAATGGTGTTACATGCCACAATAATGCGCTGCCGCAAATGTTCAACGCTCCTAATTTTCTTTGCGTATACCAGCGCTTTCAAGTGGCCCCAGAGATAAAAATCTAGTGGCGTGAGATCCGGGCTTCTAGCTGGCCATTCCACAGGCCCTCGACGTCCTATCCAATGACCAAGGAATTGTTGGTACAGGTATTCCCTTACTTGGGTGCTGTAATGTGCAGGAGCGCCGTCTTGCTGGAACCATGTTGGGAAATTTCCTTCTTCGTTCAAGACACTGGGAAATGCTTCCTCCTTGAGCATACGTAGGTAGGTGCCTCCAGTGACGGGTTCATCGAAAAAGAGGGGGCCTATGATGCGATCCTTCCAAATGCCACACCATACCATCACCCGAGATGCACCTTGTTCCTTTGAAGAGGTATACCAGTGAGGGTTGTTTCGAGACCAGTAGCGGGTGTTCTGTCGATTTACCTCACCATTTCCATAAAAAACAGCCTCGTCACTGAACAGAATGGTGAACGGGAAATTGGCATCCCGAGCATATGAATTATGGTTTGTAGAAATAGAAAAATATGAATTTCTCCTATGATGCCGGACTTATGGGACACCCTGTATATATATATATATATATATATATATATATATATATATATATATATAGGGTGTTCCGAAAGTCCTGCCACATAATGTACAACATAGTTTTGGGGCAGGATTTCTGGGACACCCTGTATATAATATATATACACATCCAAAGCACTTTAAATATGTTATACTTGATTGTATATATGATCTACATTATATAGATTTTAAAAAAAACTCAGCCGAATGAAAATTATGGCGACAGTGTGTACAAAATTCTATTTTTATTCAACAAAATGGCTTTTAAAAGCACAATTCTCTGTATCGATCCTCTTTTGAGAGATTGTGCGCGGTCAAGTTTTGTAATGTCAGGTATCATTTATGAATCACGGAATGTGAAGTTATGGTTTGCGAAGTTGTGTTAATAAACCACAGCTATTAAAACAGATTTTATAATATATATATATATATATATATATTTACACACACACACACACACACACACACACACAAGGCCGATGGATTCGTAGTCAACGACGCTAACCACTACACCACCGAGGCGCCGGTATATATATATATATATATATATATATATATACATAAATTCAAAGAAAGTAAATTGGGAAAACGTAAATAAAGATTTAAAGGAGGTAAATTGGGAATTGCTACTACACGAGAAGACTCCACGAGAAATACTATGTATAATAGAGACGGAAACCAAACCTATAATACTGAAACATATTCCAGAGAGACAGGAAAGAAAACGTAGCAAGCTCGATAGGAAAATCAGGACTCTATTCAGGCAACGAAGACAAACCGTAAAACATCTCCACAGATGCAGAACTGATGCAAAGAGACTCAAACTAGAGAGGAAACTTGGCGAAATAGAAATGGACCTAAAGCAAACATTCATACATAAGACAAACGAGGAGGAAAACAAGGTAGCAGAAAACATAAAAAATAACCCAAAATACTTCTAAACTTTTGCGAAAAGGAAAATGCAGTGTAAGGAGAGTATTGGACCGTTGATAGATGGGGAGGCCGAATACACAAATGACCCGAAAGAAATAAGTGAACTGCTTAGGGAACAATTTAAATCTGTGTTTAGCACCCCTAAGTCCGAGATGGAAGTGGAAAACCCAGACGAGCTTTTCGACATTGATACAGATCAACCAAGAACAAATCCCAGCACAAACCTATTAATGGACTTCGAGTTCACGGAAGGAGATGTAATTACGGGCTTATCACAGATGCGAGACAATTCAGCGCCAGGGCCAGACACATGGAGTGCCACATTTCTGAAGAAATGCAGAGAAAGTATTGCAAAACCGCTATACTTACTATGGAGGAAATCACTCGACACAGGACAAATTCCACTCCCCTTAAAGAACGCTAATATTGCCCCCCTATTTAAAAGTGGTAACAGAGCAATGCCCAAAAATTATCGGCCAGTGGCTTTCACCTCACACCTTATAAAGTGTTTTGAACGCATAATTAGAGCCAAAATTACCTACTACCTACAAGAAAAAGACATACAACCCAAATCAACATGGTTTCAGGGCGGGTAGATCATGCCTGTCACAGCTACTAGACCACCAGGAGAAAATATTAGGAACATTGTGTCGAGGACAAAACATTGATGTAATATATACCGATTTTGCTAAAGCCTTCGATAAATGTGACCATGGAATCATAGCACACAAACTTAAGGATACAGGAATTACTGGAAACCTAGGAAGGTGGATATTAATTTCTTGACGCAAAGAACGCAAAGAGTGGTGGTAAACGGAGTTAAATCGGAAGTCTCGGAAGTCGTGAGCTCTGTCCACAAGGGACAGTATTAGCTCCCTTGCTGTTCATAATAATGATTGCAGATATTGATGCAGATATAAAGACAGTAGTATCATGCTTCGCAGATGAACAAAGATATGTAAGGAAAAATATTGAACGAAGATGACATAAGAATAATACAAAACGACATTGAAACATTATTCAGTGGGCAGAAGACAACAATATGAAGTTCAACGAAGAAAAATTCCAACTTCTAAGATATGGTAATAACAAAGAGCTACTAGCAGAAAAAGGGTACAAAACTCCGCAAGCCAAACAGATAACACCAAATCCACAAGTCAGGGATCTTGGAGTAATAATGTCGTCGGATGCGGAATTCAGAGAGCACTATAAAATCAAAATCACAACGGCTAGAAAAATAATGGGAATCATCTGGAGGAGCTTCCGCAGCAGAAAAGCAAACATCATGCTCAAATTATGGAAGAGTCTAGTCCTACCAATAATTGAGTATTGCTCAGTACTCACAAGGCCACACAGAAAAAGAGACATTGCGAGCATTGAAGCTATACAAAGGACTTTTACGTCTAAGATAGAGGAAACGGAAGGTGAAGACTACTGGTCTCGACTACAATCCCTGGAACTCTACTCTCTTGAAAGAAGGCGAGAGCGGTACACAATAATATACATATGGAAACATACTTGAGGGCACTGTCCCTAACCTCAGAAATGAAGTAAAAACAAACTGGAATGAGAGAAGAGGCAGATTTTGTACGGTCCCAGCTGCGGTGGGACAAGGAGCCATGAAAACGAGGATGGAAAATACCCTCAGAATACGGGGCCTAAAGCTTTCAATGTCCTTCCAAAAGAAGTGAGGAATCTCCAGACACAACCTGAATAACTTCAAGAACCAGCTGGACAGATTCTTGTGCAAAGTCCTGACCAGCCATGCGTGGCTGGCTACGAGGGCAGGAGGCGATCAGAGAGCAATTCCCTCCTTCACCAAGTCCCGCAAATGAGGCGGGATGCTGCAGGGGTCGACCGCAGGTCGATCCTGAACCGTCGTTCAAACTCAACAAAAGTAAGTAATATATATATGATACACACAGACCGTGCATGGAACAAGGAACTCTTCTAGGATAATTAAATCCACTATAGTCCGAATAAGTAATGGTAAATGACAAATACTGTAGTTTTTCTTTTACATGATGCTATGCGTGTATATAATATATATATATATATATATTATATAACCTTTGGTTAGCTTCCGCCCGAATTGTTCATTCTGACGAAGGTCAAGCTTTTCACTCCACCTTAGACCTACAGTTTAACTTAGAATCCGAACCACGCCCCAACAGCAGCCCAGCTCTTAACCACTAGGCCACCCAGGGTACCCATTTATCTACCAACCACTTTCTTTTATTGTGTGGAAGGATGAACAGCTGGGTTTTGCTGCGCGCCGGCTGCCGTCACCAGGTCTCGATCCCGGGGCCGATGGATTCGTAGTCAGCGACGCTAACCACTATCATATATATATATATATATATATATATATATATATATTATATATATATATATATATATATATACAGGGGTTAGACAAAATAAATGAACACCCGCCGATTTCACCGGTTATCTTTACGGACTGCTCAGACACAAAGTAGACGGTCAAATGACTGGCAAACCTATTTAAATGCGTAACGAGAGTGTATACGTCATGTTATAACCCTCACGTTGTTTTTACAGATATGAGTGAATTATGAATTAGCAGTTATGAAAGACCTGTCAGACTTCCAAAGAGGGCAAATTGTCGGATGGCTGGTGCATCGGTGACGAAAACCGCTCAGATGTTCAATGTATCCAGAGGAACTGTCCCTATGGTCATGTCTGCATACCAAAACCATGGAAAGACAAGCACCGACAAATGCAATAGTGGACGCAAGAAGAAACTGTGTGATCGAGACCACCGGGTGCTAAAGCGCATTGTGACAAAGAACCATAAGACCACAGCTCCAAAAGTGACTGCAGAGCTTAACCAGCATCTTGCAAGCCCGGTATCGATCAGAACTGTACGTCGCGAGCTCCATGGAGCTAGATACCATGGGAGGGCTGCAATTGCCAAACCCTTCCTTTCGCACATCAACATTGAGCGGCGCAGAAAATGGTGTAATGACCATAAGAATTGGTCAATGGACCGTGGAAGAATGTAGTCTACTCCGACGAATCCTCCTTTACGCTATTTCCATGTTCCGGTCGAGTTTACGTCTGGAGACAGCCTAAAGATGCTTATGACCCCGACTGCCTGACCCCAACCGTTAAGCATGGAGGCGGATCTGTGATGGTTTGGGCAGCAATATCGTGGAATACTCTTGGCCCAGCTGTAGTACTGCATGGTAGGGTTAACGCCCAGGTCTATCTGTCAATATTGGCTGACCAGGTCCATCCCATGGTCCAAACGCTGTTTCCCAATGGCGGCGCCGTCTTCTAGGATGATAATGCACCAATCCACACCGCTGGGTTCGTTAAAAACTGGTTTGAAGAGCATGTTAGTGAAGTAGAATGCTTGGATTGGCCTCCACCATCCCCGGATCTTAACATTATCGAGCATCTGTGGTGTCAGTTGGAGCAGCAGGTCAGAAGCCGATTCCCACCGCCGGCGTCTTTGGAGGAACTGGAGCAGGGTTTGCTCGAAGAATGGCTCAGGATTCCTCTAGCCACTGTCCAAAAGCTGTATGAATCAATTCCCCGACGCATTGCAGCTGTTATTGCCGCTAAAGGAGGACCAACTCCATATTAAGAATAAAAACCGCCATTTATCAAGGTGTTCATATTATTTGTCCAACCCCTGTATATGATTTGTATATTATATATATATATATATATATATATATATATATATATATACAGGGTGTCCCGTAAGTCTGGACCCATAGGGAAAAATAATAAAAATTACAAAATAGTCCAAAAATTTATTACATAATCTGTTCAAAGTGTCCGCCGTTGTGTCGCACACATAGTTGAAGACGTAATCTCCACTGCGACAGCACTTTCTGAATCACAGTCGCAGAAATTTCTTGACACGCCTCCACAATGCGTGCTTTAAGGTGGAAAATGTTCTGAAGTTTGACCTCGTACACTTTGGCTTTCAAGTTGCCCCACAAATAAAAATCATAATAAAAAATAATAAAAAAATAATAATAATAAAATAATAATAATAACATAATAAAAAAATATATTATAAATCCCTATGGGTCCAGACTTACGGGTACCCTGTATATATATATATATATATATATATATATATATATGTATGTATCTATATTATATATATGTATGTATCTATATTATATATATATATGTATCTATATTATATATATATATGTATATATATTATATATATATATACCGGGTGGCCCCAAAAAAATGGCACCAATTTTGAGAAGTGATATCTCAATAACCACTGCAGCTAGGGACTTAAAAAAACAACCAAATGAAAGATAATTCTTTTCTCTTTAAATACTTATTCTAGGGCTTGATGGTTATAAGCCCATATAATGCCCAAAATTGGCTTCCAAACAAAATATACAAAAAAAAAAGTTGCGCATTTTATTTATTCCTTGATCCTAATTTTAAATGAAATTTTTCTATTCCAGACCCCTCAAGATGGGATTGAGAGAATCTGATAAGAACATTATACAAGCACTACGTGAAGAAAAAGGATATTCATTAAACAGAATCCTTTACGAATTTCCAAATAGAAATTGGAAAAAAAGAACTGTGGCACATTTTTTACAAAAACTTAAAGAAACCGGCAGCAGTCAACGGCGTCCGGGAAGTGGTCGACCAAAAGTATTAGAACGCCAGAAAACATTGAAAAAGTAAATGAAATGGTTTTAAGTCAAGAGGAACAACCGGGAACAAGTAAAAGTGAACGTGAAGTTGCGAAAGAAACCGGGATTTCACGTTCATCAGTACAGCGAATAATTCGAAAAGATCTTGGGTTGAAAACATTTAAGAGGGTGAAGGTTACTGCTTTATCGGAGCCTGTGAAAGAAAGACGTTTCCATCGATGTAAAAATCTATTGCGAAGATTTCGGTCAAATGAGTCTGTGAAAAAAATTTGGTTTTCTGATGAGAAACGATTTACGGTCGAAACACCACGAAATACCCAAAATGATCGGGTTCGTGCAGCAGTGGCGACAAAAACTCATGTTGACCCAAAACGACTTTTGCGTGAAAAAAAAACACTTTTCAGATTCGATAATGGTTTCCCTTGCAGCGTCATCTGAGAACAAAACATCCATCATTTTATTCAGCGAGGCGTTAAAATTAACTCAATTTACTACTGTAATGACATTTTGTCTCCAATGTTGTCAGAGATCAAGGAGACGAGCACTGATTTTGTGTTCATGCAAGATGGAGCCCCATCTCATACAGCCAAGGAAACAATAACATTTCTCAATAATAATTGTCCTGGTTTTATCGAACCAAATAATTGGCCACCATGCAACCCAGATCTAAACCCCATTGACTACTTCGTGTGGTCTGCCTTAGAGAGAGAAGTCTACCATGGTCAGAAAATCCGTGATGTGAACCATCTTCGTGAACGAATTCAGGCTGCATGGGAAAATCTCACAAGTGACGATCTCGAAGGCAATTTCAAAATGGAGGGCGAGATTACAGGCTGTGGTTGACCATAATGGAGGGCAGATTGAGCCATTTATTGAAAACTAGGTTAACTTAAAAGGAATAATATAAATGCGCAACTTTTTTTTGTATATATTTTTTGGAAGCCAATTTTGGGCATTATATGGGCTTATAACCATCAAGCCATAGAATAAGTATTAAAGAGATAAGAATTATCTTTCATTTACTGGTTTTTTTAAGTCCCTAGCTGCAATGGTTATTGAGATATCACTTCTCAAAATTGGTGCCATTTTTTTTGGGCCACCCTGTATATATAACTTGGTTAGAACTTGGTTAGAAATACGCAGCACGGTTTTAGGCGAAACAAATCTTGTTTAACTAATCTTTTAGAATTTTTTCAAAGCGTGGTTGAAGTTTACAATAGTCATCGGGCGGTTGATGTAGTGTATTTAGATTTTCAAAAAGCGTTCGACACCGTACCGCACAAAAGACTCGTTGAAAAAACTAAGGCTCATGGAATCAGGGTGTAGTAATAAATTGGATAGAAGAGTGGTTGCGAGGTAGGAAACAGAGGGTGGTCGTTGATGGAGCGGAGTCGTCTTGGGCTAATGTAGCGAGCGGCGTTCCTCAGGGTTCTGTATTTTGCTTTCTCTTATATATATTAACTATTTAGATGTCGGCCTAGTCAGTACAGTTTCAAAGTTTGCGGATGACACGAAGTTGTGCGGTAGGGCGATTAATGACGAAAATAGAGGTAAAATCAGGAAGATCTGAATAAAATCGTTGATTGGTCACTCACATGGCAAATGAGGTTTAACGTCGATAAATGCAAAATTTTACATATACTGTAGGTTCTGGACGTATTCCGGACTGGCGGTCCTAAGAGCGCGGAGAAACATTGAAGAAAATATGGCCTTCTTAATGGGGTGTCATGTCCATAGTAAAAGTGTAAGTAGGACAAATTGTTTGTTTTTTTCCGATCCTTGTATTGAGTGGAATAATGCTTCAGTTTTGTTTCACTCTAGCAACATTGTTAGAAATATTCTTGAGTCTGCTATTATCCAACTTACAAATAACTTTAACATGAGCAAAGGTCTTTTTCAACTCGATCCCGTTGTTTTGAATTCGTTCAGAACGGATTTAGACAAGAAGGGCAGAGTGCTAAAACTTTTCTAATTTTACCTTATAAATTTGTATGCTCCTCTTACAATTTTTATTTTTCAATTTATTTATTTTTTTTTTTATGACCTATATATCATTCAGGCATTATCTATAAAATGGTTGTAAACAATCCACTTGATCTTTTGTTGAATTCGACAAAGTGCTAAAATAGGTAGTTTTCCTTACAAGTTTGTATGCTCCTCCCACAATTTTTATTTCTATATTATTATTATATATATATATATATATATTTTTTTTTTTGTAACCTATATATAGTCTTGAACTCTTTATTTACTGCAGTGTTCCTGAGAATGTCATTAGACGAAAGCGCTTGAGCACCACTCTGTTTCCTTTCCTTCGTGTGTTTTATTCATCATAAATATTTTTCACGTTACTTTCGTGAAATAATTTTCACATATATATAGACCGTGCATATATATATATATATAATATATATATTATATATATATATATATATATATAATAATGTTCAACGAAGAAAAACTCCAACTTCTAAGATATGGTAATAACAAGGAGCTACAGAAAAAAGGGTACAAAACTATGCAAGCCAAACAAATCCACAAGTCAGGGATCTTGGAGTAATAATGTCGTCGGATGCAGAATTCAGAGAGCACTATGACATCAAAATTACAACAGCTAGAAAAATAATGGGAATCATCTGAAGGAGCTTCCGCAGCCGAAAAGCAAACATCATGCTCAAATTATGGAAGAGTCTAGTCGTACTAATAATTGAGTATTGCTCAGTACTTACAAACCCATACAGAAAACGAGACATTGCGAACGGTGAAGCTATACAAAGGACTTTTACTCTAAGATAGAGGAAACGGAAGGTGAAGACTACTGGTCTCGACTACAATCACTGGAACTCTACTCTCTCGAAAGAAGGCGCGAGCGGCACATAATAATATACATATGGAAAATACTTGAGCGCTGTGTCCTTAACCTTAGAAATGAAATAGAAACAAATTGGAATGAGAGAAGAGGCAGATTTTGTACGGTCCCAGCTGCGGTGGGACAAGGGGCCATGAAAACAAGGATGGAAAATACCCTCAGAATACGAGGCCCAAAGCTTTTCAATGCCCTACCCAAAGAAGTGAGGAATCTCCAGCACACCGACCTGAATAATTTCAAGAACCAGCTGGACAGATTCCTGCGCAAAGTCCCTGACCAGCCATGCGTGGCTGGCTACGAGGGCAGGAGGAGATCAGACAGCAATTCCCTCGTTCACTAAATCCCGCAAATGAGGCGGGATGCTGCAGAGGTGTCGACCCCCAGGTCGATCCTGAACCGTCGTTGAAACTCGCCTAAAGTAACCTAAAGTAAGTATATATATATATATATATATATATATATATATTATATATATATATATATGGGAATGAACTCAGAATGGTTCCCTGAGTTTTTATGATACACACAGACCGTGCATGGAACAAGGAACTCTTCTGGGATAATTAAATCCACTATAGTCCGAATAAGTAATGGTAAATGACAAATACCATAGTTTTTCTTTTTCATGATGCTAGCCCGACGTGGGCAACGGGCCACTCGCAAAGAGGTCCCATAAATATAGCTTCCCTCACCAGCTATCTGCAAAGCAGACAGGATCCAGCTTTGGGACATGGATCTAGGGTTTAAAGCAGCCTAGCCCTGCTACATTTAGAACCTCAATATAAGCAAAAGACTCGCTGTCTTCACGTCAGATTGAATACATCAAAGAAAAAGGGTAACTATTATATTTGTCATTTACCATTACTTATTCGGACTATAGTGGATTTAATTATCCCAGAAGAGTTCCTTGTTCCATGCACGGTCTGTGTGTATCATATATATATATATACACATACACACAGCAATTAGACAGGGATCATAATATTGATACTGATAACGCTACCTTACTTTTTAATATTAATAGCAATGACAAACATAAACTCGCCGAATCTTTTATTATAAAAAATACTGATAATTTTAATATAAAACATGGAACCTTCCAACCTGATTTTATGACTAATTTTGGTTTCCAAAATCTTCTGTATTCCAGAATTATATGGGTTCTTTTAATATATATATATATATATATCAACGTAACCAAAATAACAATTTGAAGGAGTCGGACGCTTTTTGAGACATTATGTTATTGTACCATTCTGAAATTTTATGTTTGATGTAATGATGAGGTTGTATAACGTCTTTCGCAACATCTAAGGTCATATGACGGAAGGGACCTACGGCTTTACGTGGGATTCGAACCACCGGTCGTCGCTATATAATCTAGAATCGGGGGACGGTCTCCCATCCAGTTACTATCAGACCCAATGTCGCTTAACTTCGGTGATCGACGGCGGTGTTACGACACTGGCCGCATGATACAGCCTCGAAATTTCATACATAACTCGTTTGATTTGATTTTTCATGTAATACTGCTATCGTCGTGGCGCATACACACTACACAGTAACAAAGTTTTAGTTTGCGAGAGAACATCCAACCATAAATTTAACGAATTCATTCATTCTCGTAGGAATTTTCGTATAACAATGAATTTCCGCCACATCCGGGCACGCATTGTATACATAAAATAGGTTAAACAACTTATATATAGAAACAAAAATGAAAGGACGAGTACGGCACATGTGCTAATTAAAGTTATTAAATATTTAATATTTAATTTATTTCAGGATATGAGTTATTAATAACGTTTTTAAATACTTACCTATTTTGTCTATTTTATAATTGTATGTTGCTACCAGTTATAACGTAGTTTGAGCGAAAATGTCACTCACAATTAGTTTTTCGCATTAATGTTATGTGATATGGAGCAACTTGGTCTGTCTTTTGTGTAATGTATAGTTTCTGAAGTTGTATGAGTTTGGTCGGATTCTTACATTTGTTACATACAGTTTAATACTACTATTTTTTGTATTATTATTTACACGAAACCAGGAAAATTTCTGACAATCCTTCGCACCACGAAGTAAATAGAGAGTTAACACATGAATTTAAAAGCCCGAATACTCGCTCTCCAGAAACGGGGCAACGGTCAAAGTGAAAATGCAATGGAGTTTAAAATATCCAGAGGAGTAGTTCAAAGCACTCTACAGCGGGTACGGGAAACTTGACAGTTTGGGCATTCGCAGTGACCAAGAATATGTATTGCAAGATTCCATTATTCAAAGACTCTACTTAGCAAATCGCTTTAAGATAACCTCAGAAATATACTCAAATATTCAGAAGGACCATCAAATTAATGTTATAGCACGTTTGCTGTGAAAAAATGGATGGAAGGGTATTTTGTAGTCATGAAACAAAAATGAGTAAACCTTTTGGAACTGAAAGGCGTAAGTAAGTTTGTGAGGTGACGCAGCCGAAGAAAAGATTGTCTAAGCAAGACTGAAATATGATGTGGGGTTGTTTCCATCTGTAGCTGGAGTGGGTGATCTCCTTAATATCGACGCTACATAGGACTACCATAAAACTTTGGTTCAACACGCACTGCCGAATGGAGTTTATGAATTGGGATGGGATCCATGTTCCAGCGAGACAACGTCCCAAAGCATACCGCGGTACTCAACAATATACTTTTTTATGCAGGAAGGAGTGGCCAAAGGCGAACGCCCGCAAAAATGCACCCACGTCCGTCCTCATACAAGGAAAACGAGAGAGCCCAAATCAAGATCTCAGACGCTCTTAAAAACGAGGCCATTTTTTTTTTTTTAATTTTGCAACATTGTGTAATGTGTAAGATGCACTCGTGTGTAGTGAGGAATGAAGTGGGAAATGTGTGTTTGAGAGCATACAGGACTGCTCACAGGGTAGATGAGACACGGAAAAGGATCAGCTAAGGAGGACAGTGACAGGAGAAACGGGAGTTCCAGCATTCCCTGTCTCCTGCCTAACGTTCCCCCGGAGTACTTCCTTGGTCGACTGGTGTTTACAATATCCTCCTTCAAGAGGAGGAATAATAATGGATTGGCGGATTTAAGTGCTGGAGTTTCCACCACAAAATTCTGATCTGAACCCCAGTGAGCATTTGTGAAAATGAGTGAAAACTGACACCTCAAAACTTAGACGACAAACGTATACAAAAACCTCCGGCGAATTGTTCATTGGAAATGTGACACAATTCCTACGAAAAGGCTACGCATAAGCTCTGATTGATTCGATGTCTTCGAGATGTGAATCCATCATCCACGCTCGAGAAAGTCACCCTAAATATTGAATACTGTCCCATCTTCGTAAATTATTAGTTACTCGTCGCATTTTTATTTGTATTGTACCTCGTATTCTACAGTCTAGGTTATATATTATAAGAATAAAATGATACGCGTAATAAAAAAATTTCGCGCTTCACGACTCCAGTGCTTTATAACTATAGCTATAAAATTTAATACATGAATTTTATGGACATTAAATGTATTCATAATAAGCGTAACAAATCACAATTCATATTAAATAACAGTTAGATACGTACGTACGGTATATTACAATCCATGAATGAAGAAATAAATTTAAATGTATGCCTACAACGCAAAACTTAGTTTAAATACTACAAAGTCGAAAAACTTAACTTGATTTAAATATAACGATACTAATTTAGCCAAAAAAAGAAGGAAAAAAAAGGTCG
This sequence comes from Bathynomus jamesi, assembly GCA_023014485.1. Lineage (NCBI taxonomy): Eukaryota > Metazoa > Arthropoda > Malacostraca > Isopoda > Cirolanidae > Bathynomus > Bathynomus jamesi. The sequence continues at coordinate 847,499 of JAJOZX010001029.1, read as the reverse complement.
AAAAAGGTCGAGGGCAAAAAGTAATAATGGTTTGAAATTCGAATTCAATTCGAAAATATGGCCGGGTTAAGATCGTATAAAATTCTCTCATTATTCTACCTAATTTCCAGCTCTGTTTTACTATAGTCTTCCCTGTCTTTTAATATATAATTTTAGCATCGTTTAAAACGTTTTAAGTCCTCTCCGTTACGCTTTTATAGTTTATGAATATGCATTTGCAAATACTTAAAGGTTTTAGTGTTAATAAGAAATAAATTTATTCAGATATTTTAGCGTAATACTATATGTATGCGTTTTTAACATATTTATATATGCGTATAGTGTATATATATATATATATATATATATATATATTTTACGTTATACAAATTGTAGACATAAAGGTCAGATTTCCGAATATCAAAGTTACCCTCTGAACTTCATAAACAGGAATACATTGAACAATGGCAATGATACGTCAGCAAGTTTTTTAAAGACTTCGTCTCTCAGCTCATTTCAGGCTGTTAGGCCTATTAGCGTCCAGGAGGACCCTAAAATAACTTAAAATCTGAACGTAATTAGAGCCCGTAGTCGCTAGCGAAGCTCACAAAGCAATCTCCATGCAAATATATGAACCTCTACAGATACACTGTATTCTGAAATATATACGAACAACACCTTTTTACGATTACAGCCAAGTTATAATCGTCCAAAACTCGAGTCTAAATCGTTGGAGTGGAGGTAACGACTTCTTCGGGCTTTTAACTCCGACGGATGGTAAGGGAAGGTCCAACGAGCGATGAATAACAAATAAGATATTTCAGCTATCAGTCTGAATGACATACGACCCTTGTGGTGCTTAACAAGAGGAGAGACTTCGCTCTTATATACTTTTGGTTTTACGTTTTAATTTTTTGCTTCTCTCTTTTTAACTTTGGTTTTTTTAGTTTATTTTTTAATACGTTAATTATTTTTCATTTTTCTTTATATATATATATATATATATATATATATATATATATATATATATATATATACACACACAGTATATTTCGACATTTGAGAGGGAAACAAGCCGAAGCCTTTAATGATCAGAGTCGACCAACATCTCATTAAAAGAAGCATTACTTTGGGCGAAATACCGTCTGTTATCTAATATATCATTATAAGTAACAGACTAACAGACTGAGACTCGCTTCGGCGACACAAATTTTGAATTATTTACCACGTTGTCCGTACCAACGTTGAAAATAATTTATATTATTATATTTCTTAATATCTTGTTTCGATATACGTTGGTAATCGTTACTGTCGAATAATGAAATTTTTTAGGCTTTATTAAGTGATAATATGATAATGTACCGCTATGTTTTCATCCTCGCGCGACTCGCAACGGATTACAACAGCTAAACTTGAAATTAATATTCGCCGGTTATTTCTGATGCAATCCGGAGCTAAATTTTCAAATTGATTTAGTACCACTCGAATAAAATAATCAACGCAGTGGAGGGAAATAAATAAATGTGTGTGTGTGTGTGTGTATATATATATATATATATATATATATATATATATATATATATATAATATAATATATTATACGTGCATTTAAATATGTATTTACTTACTTATTACTCATCATTGATTTAAGTTATGCAAATTGGATCGTATTTTTAAGTTTTCTTGCATTGGCAAATTACATGTAAATTTTATGTTTGCTTTGAAGCCTTATAGACTCTCCGTCTCCGACGAGTTATTTAAAATCCGAACTACAAATGTTTAGAAATGCGATAGTTTTTAAATATAAGATACGGTAAAGCAGTTATATATTTATTTATTTATTTATTTCAACATTTAAAAACAGAAAAATCAAAGCAAATTATTTATTTTTAAAAAGATTCATTTTGGTTTTGCACTTTTGACACTCATATTTATGACTATTAGAACTTGTCTAACATCTCTCTCTCTCTCTCTCTCTCTCTCTCTCTCTCTCTTCTTTTATATATATATATATATATATCCTTTCTCAGTGTCACTTACGAGAATAGTTTTTAACATTTGTGTAGAGTGTGTAAGAATTATGGAGAAAGATGTAGAAAAAGGTGATGTGGAAGGATAGATCAGTTTTCCATGCACAAATCACGCCGCGGCAAGTCATTAAAACTGATTACCGCATAACGGCGGTAAACAGGCGATACGGGGGCTGCATTTGCATGAGAGACCCATTGAGGACGGTACTAAACCCAGTTACTGCCGAACATCATGACATCTCGGAGAAAGCCGAATGCTAAAAAGTTCAGTCCCACGACATTTTTTAACATCGCCGCAAATTGCCACTTTTTGAAATGTGGTTGTTTGTTGGCTGAAAGAGGCAAAAAGATGCGGCCGCAATTCCATCCACCTCGAAAAGGGTCGAGTCGTAATTTCTTTATTGCTATTAAACGCATCGAGAAACTTCGTTTTCTTATACGCGCTGGTTACAATTGTTCTTCTATTCTTATCTCGCTACTCATACGGAGA
>JAJOZX010001029.1:772500-840000 GCA_023014485.1 Bathynomus jamesi | reverse complement strand
ATCAGAAAGCTAATAAAGTCCATAAACCCTCCATACCCCACTATAATGATCTTCGGAGACTTTAACTTCCATTTCTAAAATACAAAAAGATGGATAAGAAATACGTATATATATATATATATATATTATATATATATATATAATATATATATATATACCAGGACAAGGGGGCACAAGCAAGCAAAGCAATAATGTTGATGGCTCTCACAAATGAGTTTATGCTGACACAGGAGATAACAGAAAATACCAGAAAAAATAACTGCCTAAATCTGGTATTCACGAATAACACGAACTTGATTGCTGATATAAAAGTAACCCCAACCATTATCCCAGACCAAATACTTAATCAAGATATCAACAAATATGATGACAACATTAAAAGACAATACACATACTGAGGAAAGAAGCAAATTTGGGGCCTTTAACTTAAACTCCAAAACTTAAATTGGAAAGCAATCAGATCGCACATGGCCGAAATCGAGTGGAGAACAGTTTTAGAGAATAAGACAACTGAAGAAATGCTAACAAATTTGGAAGAAAAAACGCTGAGAATTTTAGAAAAATATGCTCCGAAATCACAGCCAAAAGGAAAGAGGAGCTGGCTAGAGAGGCAAAAGAGAAGAATATTCCGCAAAAGAAAGAGAGTGAAGGCGAAGTTAGCCAACTGCGGAGATAATGCAAGGAAAGTAATACAAGAAAAATTGGAGGGTATCGATAGGGAAATACAACCCCTGATTAGAGACCATACAGAGAGGGAAGAGGAAAAGGCGAAAGAAGCATTAAAGGAAAATCCAAAATACTTCTATAGCTATGCGAAAAGGAAAACAAAAACGCGCGCCGCTATTGGACCCTTAAGGAAGAGAAATAATGAACTAACCGACGATCCAACAGAAATATCTGAAACATTGCGAGCCCAGTATGAATCAGTTTTCAGTACCCCAAAAAGTGACAAAGCGATACCTGACATAGATGCATTCTTTGAAGAGAAATTGCAAGGAGAGTGTATAACAGACTTTGATTTTACCCCGGAAGATGTAACGAGAGCTATAGGACAAATGAAACCATATTCAGCTGCAGGTCTCCGGACAATTGGTACGCATTATTGATTAAAAACTGTAAAAAAAATAGCTACATCTTTATACTGGATATGGAGAAGATCCCTTGACACTGAGGAAATACCGAGCATCTTGAAAAGAGCAAACATTGTCCGTACATATAAAGGAGGGGATAGATCTCGAGCAAAGAACTATAGACCAGTGTCACTGACGTCCCACCTCACCAAAGAATTTGAAAGAATAGTTAGAGAGAAAATTTATGATTTCTTGGAGACACTGGAAAGATTCAACGAAAATCAGCACGGATTCCGATCAGGTAGATCATGCCTATCACAACTAATAGAACACTGCAACAATATCCTAGATGCACTTGAAGGCAATGACAACTACGATGTCATATACACGGATTTTGCTAAAGCTTTCGACAAATGTGTATAATAGCACATAAAATGAAATATATGGGAATAACAGGCAAAATGGGAAAATGGATCTACAACTTCCTCAGAGAACGTCTACAGGTCGTCAGAATTCAAGGTATATCATCATCAGAATTGGAAGTACGTAGCTCAGTACCACAAGGTACAGTATTGGCCCCACTCCTGTTCATTATCATGCTAACAGACAAAGACAACGGAATAAACAGCAACAGTATAGTAACATCCTTTGCAGACGATACAAAGATCAGCAGAAAAATCAGCGATGTAAATGAAGTGGAGGCCTTGCAGAGGGACACGAACAAAATATATAAATGGTCAGAAAACAACATGGCATTTAACACCGAGAAATTTCAGCTCTTGAGATATGGTAGAAAAGAGGAACTTAGACTACATATTATGCTCCAGATAGACAGGAAATTCAGAGAAGCACGAAAACGATCGATCTGGGGGTAATAATGACCGATGATGCGAAATTCGAAACACAAAATCAGATAACGATAAATAAAGCAAAAAGAGTCGCGGGACAGGTACTAAGAACGTTCAAAAGGAGGGACGAGACAGTAATGATTCCCCTGCTGTGAAAACTGATCATACCAAAACTTGAATACTGCTCAGTTTTGACGTCCCCATATAAAAAGGAAGAAACTAATAAACTAGAAGAAACTCAAAGACATTTCACAGCCAAGATTGATTGCTGCAAAGAGCTCAACTACTAGGAAAGACTACATAAACTAAATTTGTACTCCCTGGAAAGAAGAAGAGAGCGGTACACCATACTCTACATATGGAAAATGATCGAAAAACTGGTACGAAACCTCAAACTAAACCCAATTACCATTCAGACAACACTGGAAAATAGGAAAGGCAGGATGTGTAGTGTCCCCAAATTAAAGGCCCGACAAGGGACTTCCTCAACACTGAAGGAAAATAGCTTGAGGGGGCCAAGACTTTTTAACCAGCTTCCATAGGACCTCAGAAACGTTACAGGAGTCAAATTTGAAGTCTTCAAGAGAAGACTAGATGCCTGGCTCAGGACGGTACCAGATGAGCCGTGTGTACCTGGCTATGTACGATGGAGAGCGCAAGAAAGCAACTCGCTCCTCCACCAAGCCAGACCTAAGGCGGGCTACCAGCTTGACCTTCGAGTGAAGAGTGACCAACGCCCGGAACAGCAACGAGGTTAATGAGATATATATATATATATATAATGCGTTGCGGGCGTTCTGCCTTCTTTCTGTGAACGAAAGACATGCAGAAATGGAGCAGGTTCATAGATTTAAATTCTCTAACGTCGCCCAGTTTCCATGACAACCATTATACGAGTAATGAAAGATACTATTTATTTTTTGAGAAAAAATGCACATTATTATTGAAACCACTCAATGCTTTTTAATTTAGAAACAATAGATATCATAGTGTATGCATTGTTTCTTAGAATATGCTTCCAAATAAATGATTTCCTTCAAAACGCATATATTGGTTACCATGGTAACTACATGGGTATCGCTGGAGGGATAGGATACTCGCTAATTTATCCTACAAGGCTAGCATATCTTTTTTTCCGACAGTAAAAATGTTTTTAGAATTTTTAAATAATTTTTTCAATGTTCCGTGTACCAAATATGTAACATGTTACCTCAAAAAAATTTCACCACTACATCTGTGAATTATCACACACACACACACACACACACACACACACACACACACACACACACACACACAACTTACTTTATGCCTTAAGTAATCCCCCTTTCCAAACAAACTAATCAGTGTTATTCTTGTTATTCTTACCGAATGGAAGCCACAGCCATCCTTCCCTAAAACTATATTGCAGTCGTGGTGTAAATACGAAAATGAAAGCATATTCTCACTCACATTCTTTGTATGAAAATATATGACAAAATATATAAGATTTCTACCAAGCAATAATAAAAGGTGATTGAAAATTTTAATAGTAAACTGTTATTTACCAGACAATAATAGCAGTAATCTTGATGAATGCATAGGCTTTATGTACAACATTAAATCTCGTATCAGATAAACCAAAATATTCTCAGTGTATAATAATGGGGACTTTAATGCCGACGTGAACTAGGAATATTTTGTAAAACTGTGTGGCACGCGCGAGTCTGTAAAATTAGGTATAACTAGTGATAACTTTACATACGTAAATGATATGAATAACATCACTAAATGGTTTGAATATTGTCTGACTAGTAATAATTTAAAGGGTCATTAAGTCAGTGTTCATATTTTGCATGATTTCCTTCTCTGATCATTGACCATTAAAACTGGTAATTATTAATTTTACCAACTTATATAATACGTGACATAATAACAATAATAATAATGATAATAATAATAATAATAATAATTTATTAGGTAAAAATAAGCATGGCGACTGCAGTATACAGCAGAAAATAGTATATAAAGATAGGACAGAATACCTTTTATAATAACTCAGAAATACTGCGACCTGTCCGCAGTAATTCTTGTTCAAATGATTCTCACTTTAAACTCATAGGTATTATATTGATATAGTATCCATAATAAGGGAAGCAGGAAGGCTTTTGATTAAATTTTAAAATTGCCATACTAAAATTATTCCTGAATGGAATGATTTTATTTGCTCCCTTGAAAAGGGAATCAAAATTTGAGGTGTTTACGATATATTGCGTCTCCTTGGTCGAACGAGAATAGGTGCAGTTTACATAAATATGAATAGGACCCGGTATAATGCAGCCATATTTGCTCACATTTATATTCCCGCAGAATTTATGATGGCATATATTACACCCTTTATCAAAATAAATATGGGAACGTTCTATGCGGCGTTAATTGCGGGTCTTAAAGGTTTTAAAAAATTCCACTCAACTGATTTTTGTATTGAAGGAGACTGTATTTAAATACACTAACAGTAACTCAGCTATTTATAGTTGTTTCTTAGATATAAAAGCAAAGCACATGATAGACTGAACCGCAATATTCTCTATTTAAAAAATTAGAACACAGTGTTCCTTTGTATTTATTAAATATACTACAATTTTGGTACGCTCGCCAACCCAACCCCTTCGGTTAAAGTCTCGATTATCCTATAAAAATTTGTTAAATTATATTCGTAGAATTATGATATTAATTTTAATGTTACTAAGACTAAGGTTACGTATGTCCATTCCAAAAGCTAAAATGAGTCGGTCAATATTTTCAAGATGAAAAGTGAGCGAATAAAGCAAATACAATAATTTGGGTTAAATTATCACAAAATCTTCGACTGATTAATGATTCAGACCTCAAAAAAAAAACAATGTCGACGTTTCTGTGCTAAAGCAAACATGATTATAAAGAGCTTCAAATTCTGCAACTAGCGAAGTTGAATGCACTTTTTTTTTGTGGTGGTGGTGGGGGGGGGGGGAACTAATAATTATGGCAGCAATTTTGGACTAATAAAATAAAAGGTTCTGGCGGAACCCTGAATTTGCTTTGTAACAAATATTTTAGTCTGCTGCCTAAGTTAACTTCCAAGATGCTCAACTTCGCAAATATTTGCTAACCACAATGTCTCGAACTTCCCAGAGGTAACAAGACGCTATCAATACAGCATAATGCAAAAATTAAAAACTCTTCCAATACAGTTATTTAAGCTATTCATCAGCCGACTTTAGGGCTTCTAAAATATGGACTTCATGGCATGAAAATGTTTGTCTGTAGCTCCACTTAACATCGATACCTCGGTATTTTCATTACTTGGGTTTTTATTTTTAGTTCTTTTTTTTTTTTAGTTCTTATTATTACTATCTGTACTATGGAGATTATTTATTTATTTATTTAGTTTCACCCATAAAAATGTCCACTTTCATTTCCATAATTACTAGTTAACTATACAAGCACGGACACATTATATATATATATATATATATATATATATATATATATATATATATATATATATATATATATATATATATATATATATACACTGTATATAATATATATATAATGTATCCGTGCTTGTATAGTTAACTAGCAGTTATGAAACTAATACTTGTAATTATTTAACATTTCAAATGTAAATCTAATTAGCTGCTTCAAGTTATTATTATTATTATTATTATTATTATTATTATTATTATTATTATTATTACTATTACTTATAAGTATAGAGTTGCAGAATATTAGAGCAACTTGTATATATTATATATATATATATATATATATATATATATATATATATATATATATATATATATATATATATGAAGGTTTTATTGTATAAAATGAAACTGAAAATGAATTGCTGTTAATGTTAATATTTAACATTTATTAAAAAAATATAATTGCCTTGTAAATATGATTGCATGACTTTGTAATTTCTTAATTAACACGCAATATATATATATATATATATATATATATATTATAATTTTTTTTTATATTTACTTATATTATACGCATTAACAAATTTCTCTACAGCATCCAAAAATCAAAATCTGAATAATTTTATGTAAAGTCATGGACAAAATTCCATGTGCCTCATTTTTTACGGACTGTCCTGGGTGGAACATACAATTTTGTCCGTGATTGTACGTAAGAAAAATGCCAAACTGAAAAAGTGGCGCAGAAGTGTCAATGTCTGCTTCTTAAAATGTTCTTTTTGTCATTTCTCGAAATATTTGTGAATGTTGTTGAAATGCGTAAAGAAACTTCATTTGAAAACGAAGAAATTCGATCTTCAAAAAGTTGTCTGAATTTTAAGTATAGAACTTGAGGAGATTTGGTGTATTATATGACGACAGAAATACAGACAGATGTGGAGAGGGAGAGACCCATTGACAGATAGATGTGGAGAGGGAGAGACCCATTGACAGATAGATGTAGAGGCAAACGTAAAGATGCATTAATAAATAGGTACATAGTCTAAAATGTTCATGAAAAAAATCTGCGCATCGGATACGATTATGTCTCGATGGAGAACTGAGACACGCTTGTGTATGGAGTTGGTTAACTTTCTTTGTATCATTTAAGAATCTTCTATGACGGAGGGAACCTACGGCTTTACGTGGGATCCAAATCACTATACCCCATCGAGGGGGAGCCAGAGAAATACCGTTATCGTTAAAGTCCTAGCCGAGATTCGAACCCAGGATCTTTAGATTAAGAGCCCTACAATGTACCACTATATAGGTTACATTGGAGGGTGGGTGCACTGCAACATTACAACAATGATCATGAATAATTACGAGTATATATATATATTTTTTTTTTAATGCATGTGTATTATGAAGTATATGGGTAAATAATGTGTCAGAATTTGGACACAGAACTTTACGTTTTAACTGAGGCCACTTGTCTTCTTCATTTTAGACGCCTAAAAATGAATCATTTGGTTCAGGGTATATAAATTTATTATATATATACACTATATGATCAAAAGTATTCGGACACCGCATGGTTTTGGGAAAAATGGTTTTATTATGGCATTTAGTAACCAGTAGGTCCACCCTTTGCTTTTATTACAGCGTCAACACGTCGAGGCATACTTTCCACCAGTTTTCGGTAAGTCTGTGCAGGAATGGCTCGCCATTCCTCTTGCAGAGCTGATGGAAGAGATGCAAGTGAAGCCGGGCGTGGTGTGCGGTTTCGTATCCGTCGCTCCAGTTCGTCCCACATGTGCTCGATTGGGTTGAGATCGGGGCTCTGAGCAGGCCAGTCTAACAAATCCACCTTATTTTCACGAAACCAGTCCTGCACACGCCTTGCAGTATGGCAGGGAGCTCGATCCTGTTGAAACAAACAATGGCCATCTCCGTAGTATTGCCACAGTGTAGGGGGCCGAATTGTCCAGAACGTCGAGATAAACGTCAGCGTTCATGGTAGTGGGTATAACAACCAACGGGCCGAGCCCTAGCCAGGAAAATCAACCCCATACCATGATGGACCCTCCACCGAACTTCACCGTTGGACGTACACAGTCAGGAAGAAGCCGTTCTCCGGGCTGTCGCCACACCCAAACACGCCCATCAGACTGGAAGAGTGAATACCGCGACTCGTCGCTCCAAAGAACAGTTTTCCAGTCCTCCACGGTCCAGGAACGACGGGAGACACACCAGGCCAAACGACGCGTGGCATTAACTTTTGTAATCAGTGGCTTGTGTACAGCTGCTCTACCATAATAACCGTGTCTGTGCATCTCTCTGCGATGGAAGTGGCAGAGGACGTGCGGGACTTCTTGACATGTCGTACAGACTTCTTCTCTCACGTTCCGTCAGTTTGCGTGGTCGTCCGGAACGTTTTTTCCGCGTTAGTTGCACCGTCGTGCTTCCATCTCATGATAACATCCGCTACAGTCGACTTTTGGTATATCCTGTTTGGCTGCAATGTTTCGTATAGAAACGTTACTTAAATAACAATCCGATGACGATCCACGTTGGAACTCGGAGAGTTCACGTCCGCGCGGCATGGCTTCACAACAGTTACTGATACTTAACAGAACACCTCAGCATTAGTTTCGCCACGCTTTTCCCAGCATACCTTTCGGCGAAGGTGATATTTGCAGAATGCGGATTTTCCGGGTGTCCGAATACTTTTGATCATATAGTATATATATATATAATATATATATATATATATATATATATATATATATATATAGATAATATATATATATATATATTTATATATATATATACACGTGTGTATGTGTGTGAGGAAGAATACTTAGCACATCCTATACAAAACTTTTATGCAAGCGTGGAATGGTCTCCGAAATAATTATACAAAGATGATAAGAGTGATAAGAGGAACAATAAAATTGGACAACTAAGTACCGAAGATAATAAAGGATAAATGCATAAGAAAAAAAGTCTCTCGGACTAAGTACGGAGAGAGATAAGAGAGAGAGATTAATACACAGATAAATGGCCAGATAGGGATCGGTCCAAAATGACAGCAGCGAGCAACCTTTTCTCTCTATGTTGATTGGCAGGTCTGTCCTCGACCCTTCCATTAGATCGACTTCGCTTTCGTGTCAATGTAATGCAATAAATATGTCGATTTCATCGACGCTCCGCCAAAGAGCTGTAATTTTTTTGATCTGTGGCTCGTTTTACTTGTTTGTCCAGAGGGACCCTACTTCAGGGGACCTTCTTCTTCTTCTTCTTCTTCTTTAAGCCCCCACGAACGTCGTCCAGTCGCTGTCCCCACTCGGAAGGGGCCGGATTATAAGCGGGATATATACAAGATTGATAAGACCATTCGAAGGATTTAAGTCAACGAGCCTCGGGTTTCGCTATAGAATTTAGTGGAAATTGCTTTCTTGGCCCGCCGTTTGCCCCGCCGTTTGTGCCCCGCCGTTTACCCTGCCGATTCCGAATTAATCATTGTTGCGTCCAGAAATGGTTTTTTCGAAAATTGACTTTAATATTAGGAGAATGGCGGCTAACAGCGAACCATTTTATCAAAACTGCGATTGTATATATTATCTTACTCCGCCTCATTATACAATCTTACTCGCAATGAATGACACGATATAATAGCGGGGTGAAGCACGCATTAATGGAAAAATTATTGGGCGAAAAGCATAATAGAGAACCCCATAACAACGTCTAACTCGATTTACTCTCTAGATTTGAAAACTAATTTTTTCATTACATACGAAAGTATTAATCTGTAATTATTATTTAATAGGTTTTTCTGTACCAATTTTTTTTAAACTCATCCAATTTTATGATGTCGATTTCATATATACAATAATACAATGCTTTGTAACAGCAATTATAATAATTATAATTCTTTTTTTATATTTATTTTATGTTTTACGTGTATTTTTTTGTGTGTGTGTGTGTGTGTGTGGGGGGGGGGGTTGTAATAGTGATTATAATGAATTATAATTTATTTTTATAACTCATTTATGTTATATATATATATATAAAGTAGGTGGACAGTAGGTGAATACGGTTTGTGTTATATTATATTATAACTATGGTGTTCATTATAACTATGGTGTTTGTGTTATATATATTAAATATTATAACTAAATTTATTTAAATTTTATTTTGTATTATAGTATACAAAAAAATTAAATATGTATTCTCAAAATAAACGTTTATCATTTACTGTCCACCTACATTTGGTTCACCTATATATATATATATATATATATATATATATTTGTTGCACTATGAATGATAACTATGCGGAAATGTTGTTTGCGGCTATATTTGTGATTTTAGAAGAAAATTGTGTATAATAGTAATTTACATGTTAAAATTTGAGGAAATAATTACCGTGAACTAGAAAACAATGAATAGATAAGATAAAATGGACTAAAATAACTTTATTGAGAACAATTTTTTTTTTTTTTTTTTTTTTTAAGTTACTCATTGTTATTTTTAAAATGAAATACGGAAGTTACGATGTTATTATGCATTTGTGGGTTTCGTACAAACCTTTATGCATGATGGGCCTAGCTGCAACCGACATGTTATAGCATTCTGCTTCGTAAGTGAGGATTGACGAAGGAGGGAGTATAATTTTCTATACTCTCATCTTGCCCTCGTAACCCGCCACACTTTAGAACGGGTAACAACAACATATGATCCACTCGACGTAAAATCGACTAGTTATTGCGGGATAGATTAAGTTAGCATAGGTTAGGTTATGCTAGGGCAGGTTAGGTTAAGTTAATTGTTTAGAGTGTCGATGTTATTTATTTATTTATTCATTCATTCATTTTTAAAAAAATTTTATCAGTAGTTTGTGCACTGTAAAAACCATTTTAATAGTAAAACTTGCGCGAAAACACGTTTCCATTGAAATAGGTTTACGAACGGACTTAACATAAAAACTTGTAGTATATTCAAGGTATGTTTTACGTTACCAGGATCTTCTTCGTTCCACGTTTTCATAAAACATTTGTAAGTGTAATCATTTTGATGCGTTGCATTCAAATATAATCGCAAACACGCGTGAACGTGCTTAGCCATTGAACGTGTTACTAATATAATTTATTACCGCCAACTTTTATAATGATACGAGTTTAAAATGGCCGCGTTAGACAAAATAATGGAGTTTAAAAAGAACGTACGTAAAGTATTTTTGTATTTTTTAATAATGCAATACGCCACAGTATTTTATTCCCTAAAGCAAAAAAACTACATGCTTTTACACCGTCTGCGCATGCGTGCTGGCTTTGTTTTTATCAGTTAATTTATTTTCCTTTCTATGGAGAGGCACACGCGCGGAAGATTGCTATTTAATAGAAATTAATTTAAAGAAAGTTGATTATACGGCCTATACATTATAATTAATTGGGCTTATATGTATAGAAAAGGTTTGATATGATAGAGCGGATTACGTTTGGAATGATAAATACATAGTGAAGTTTGGTTATTTTGTAAGTAATGGAAGTTGCAATTAATACGCATCAGTATGCATCAGACTTAAGTTTAAAATGTCTGATGCGCTAATGTTACATTTAGTAATTTTCAAAAAATTTCTTTCATAAAATATATTTTCTGTTTCATAAATAAAGTTCTGAACTGTAATTTCTGTTTTTTCTTTACCTTTCGATCATATACAGATATAATGTATCATAATACTGGCTGCGTATAAAGTAACGCGAGTTGAAGAGACAAATCCAATTTGAATTGGTTTAAACGAGTTTCAACTCGTTTTTTTTAACTCTTTAAAAATCTTTTCAACACCTCTTATAAACCTTACTATGGAATATACAGTTGTTATAAAGTACGTGTAATAAATATTACTCGTCCATGTTCACTCTCGTTAATATAATTCAAATCGGATTTGTCTCTTCACTCGCGTTACTTTATATTCTATATATGGAACGTGTTAAATCTATAAATATGTTAATATTGGTAAATCGGAATGTGCGTCAAAAAGTAGTAACGAAAATGTATTTAGAATTGCATTTTTTAACTTAAACACTTTTTTAGACTGTCAATAGATTTGCGGTTCCCATTAGGTAGAATATAGTAATAAGTCAGAGGACCAGAAACTAGCACAGCGCTCAGGCCAACTAATTTTGCCCCTTATTCTAATTCCTATATCATTATTTTCAGTATCATCGGTTTTCGGCTTATAGGAACGGGTGGTACTCACTGAGCTACGGACGCTGGTTAAGGTAGGATATGAATACTGGATAATTTTGGGCTTCGAATGTTGATAGAGTTTTTCATCTTCGTTCTCTGTAGGATTCTAGTATTCGCGATATCTCGTTTCCTGGGTGGAGTGGTCATAAGATACTAGTATTCCTGCAGTTACTGGTATAATCAAACTTTTCTATAATCTCAGCATTATGTTCGTTCTTTTGCTATACTCTATATAAATAAAACTCTTCCAACTGATTCCTATTACTTTTTTCTTATATGGCAGTTTTAATACCGTATTGTTCCCTCAACTCTGCGTCTAGAGAACGCAGTGTTTTGGTGTAATTTGCTCGATTGTTTCGTAACTAGTTCGTGTTGTTGTTGTATAGTTAAATGCGAGTGCCAAGGAGTTAATTTTGCGCTGCCTGGACAGTGTCAAACGTAAAATATTGAATAGAAAAATGTATTTTCCAGTTTACCACGCGTTTAAGTTCTTTCAACACTCGCAATTATGCGTAATTTTTACGCATGCGCAGTGGGGTTTCACTACTAATTCATCTTCATAATTATTGTTCTACAACTTCAACAGAATTTAACTCGTATAGCAATACAGTGAAAACTTCACTAATAATTAATATACAAATAAAGACTCGTAATGGAATTATATTTTTACATGGTATTTTTTCTTTAATTATGATTAAAAACAAAACATTCCGCAGTACCCATTTTGTAAAGAAAAAGAAAAAAAAAATTGACGAGCAAACTTTAAAATTTAAACGGTGACCACAAGTTTGTATTAGGTCCACATTTACTTCCTGATAATTACAATATACGTTAATAACGGTCACTTAAAAATACGTAAGAGAAATATTTTAAAACTAACCATTGTAAGAAATAAAATAATTTATATACACTTTTTTTTTATTAGAATATACAAATATAATACTTATTAGTATTTTATTTCCACCTCAAAATGAAGTTCACCATTTTGACACTTTCAGGGAATTTAATAAATTGAATTTTCGAGTTTATTTACCACTCTGAATTTTGCAATGTAGGCCTATAAGAAATTGCAATTTATTGCCAGTGAATTTCGTATGATTTTTTTCGTTTAATTTAAATACTGTGTTGATATACTGTAACTGTTTTACGTCCTCTTTAGAAGTGACTTCTTTGCAATTTTTTGTTTCGTCCACATGCTAGCGATGATTCAGTACTGCCTCTCATCTTCGCCTACATCCGCAGTTATTATAATAAACAGTAGGGGAACTAGTACTATCCCTCGCCTCACGCTGGAGCTAGTGACTGGAGAGACACTTACTTACCATCAGTTTTGAGATTTTTTATTTAAAAGATTCAAAATACAGATAACTCAGTTTTCCAGTATACTATTGTGGTTTGGTGTTACTGTTTACGAGTTCTGTCGGCGTTGTTCAGTTAAATTATTTATTAAATTTAAAGAATAAATAGTAAATCACAGTAAACTATTTAAGTAACCATACAAACTCGTTTGTATGGTTACCAGTATGTAGTGACTATTTTTTTTATCATGATTAATACCTGCATATATGTAGTTAAAATAAATAAATTTTATTAAAGGCATTATAGAAAAATAAAATTTCTAAAGTAATAATTTTTTTTACAAATGTGAGGAGAGTTTTGCGATCGTGTTCCCCGATCGCATCTGTAGAAGCCTTCACCAAAAATCACTGTATATATATATATATATATCGCTACATAATCTGGGCGCGGAGGACGGTCTCCCATCCAACTACTACCCAGACCCAATGTCGCTTAATTTCGCTGATCTCCGAGAAGCGGTGTTACGATATAGGCCACGACGTAGCTCCTCTCTCTCTCTCTCTATATATATATATATATATATATATATACAGGGTGCGGCATAAGTCGCTTTACCGAGAATAATGAAATCACCTTGCGAAGATAATAATTATTATTTTTACAGAAATTGTTCAAAGTATCCTCCATCATGTTCAATACACACGTTACATCTTTGAACCACTGAACAATAAATAGCATAACAAGTTCTTTGTTATTATCAACGTCTCGAACTCTTGGCGTATCAAAGTCTTCATGTGATCGAAGTCCCACGGTTTCTGGTCGTAGACTCTATCTTTGATTATACCACACACTGAATAATAATCAATGTGATGTGATTATTCAGTGTGGGGTATAATCAAAGATAGAGTCTACGACCAGAAACCGTGGGACTTCGATCACATGAAGACTTTGATACGCCAAGAGTTCGAGACGTTGAATAATAACAAAGCACTGTATCGTGCTCTTTGTTGTTCAGTGGTTCAAAGATGTAACGTGTGTACTGAAATGATAGAGGACCCTCTCAACAATTTCTGTAATAAATAATAAATATTATTCTTCGCAAGGTGATTTCATTGTTCTCGATAAAGCGACTTATGCTGCACCCTATATATAATATAATATATATATATATATATATATATATATTATATATATATATATATATATATATATATATATATGTGTGTGTGTGTGTGTGTGTGTATGTATGTATGGTTCTCTCTTAGTGATCCATTATTTATTTTCAATGAGCAAAATCTTCCTACTTTAAATATATATATATATATATATATATATATATATATATATATATATACCTGTCTGTGCGTGCATAAAACCCATGAAAGGCAGAGATGCAGCAGTTTAAAAAATTTAAGTTCACCGCAACGATGCCCAGTTACCATAACAACCGGTATATGCGTTTTGAAGGAAACTATATGGAAGCATATTTTTATTAACGTGCGTACGTCTATGACAGTTATTGTTCTTAAGTTAAAAAGCATTAACCAGTTATAACAGTGATATGCGTTGTTTCCTAAGACGCTTATACAATTCCAAATAAATGACTTTCTTCAAAACGCGTATATTGGGTTTCATGGTAACTGGGCAACGTTGCAGTGAACGTAAACCTTTGAAATTGCTGCATCTCCATCTTTCATGCCTCATATAAGGAGGACAGGACTTACGCAAGCGGGTTTATATTTATGATTCCACAATATAGTATTCTTATTATCAATAAAAATCAGATCGTGACTTGTTTATTAACAAACTATAACGCACAGCAGATGGTTTGAATATTACCGATAAAAATAACAACATTTATGTCTTTGTATTGAACTAATTAATGGTTTATATTTGTGTATAATATATACTATATATACGTTTTAAATTATAGAGGCTCCTAGGACGTTATAAGAAGATAATGATAATGCAGTCACAAGAATATATATATATATATATATATATTATATATATATATATATATATATATATATTAGGGTGTCTCTTATTTTCGAAGTGTTGATTGTTTTAGGTTGCGCCCCCTCAACCAGTTCCATTGGTTAAAAAACATCACATATAAAAATGTTTTTGGATTGAACAATTTTAGAGGTCGCCCCCGCTTATTAAAGTTCATAAAATATAGCTATTATTTATACAATTAATATTTGAAATTACTAGCAGTTGTCAAGTATACTAAACATATGTTTTTAATTAATTAATCATCATATTTATGATGAATTCAATTAAATGAATATATTAGAGATAATTGACAAGTTTGTAGCTGAAAATATTGCTTGATAAGACAAGATCAACCTGTTTAAACATGTTTCATCAAGAATGCTCCAGATTATGTTGCAATTGTTTATTTGTCATCATTCAGTGTTCTGCTGTCATAAGTAAAAGGTGTGTAACTGTGTATCACTATACTTCTTTTTTGCTATTATCAGATAATAAACTGTTATTTATATTTTTCACAATTATTTATACTGATTTTGTTATTAGTGTTTGAAAAAATTTAATGAATTTAATGAAAAAATTAGAATTATGCTCTTATACACATATTATGAAGTTTTAAACAATGTTGCTATTTGTCACAAAGAATTTAATTTAGTTCAATGGAAATTTTACCTGACATGTGTTTCATGATCTGTGTTTCTATCAGTGGCGTCACTAGAGGGGTGCGGGGGGTTTTTGTGCAGTGTTTGAGCAGAAATTTATTATTTTTTATAAAAATATCCCTGTAGTTAGTTATAACAACAAAAACATTTTTCGTAAGCCCAGCTTACATGTATCAATATACCTACAAGGCTAAAACTCTATGCTAATTTACTTTTGAACCTTCTAATGCGCTCCGGTCAGAGCTGTCATTATTACCCAATTACAATGACGCTTCGAATCACGTGGTTTCGTCTGCACGCTCTACAAGCACGCGCTGTTGTTTTCGTTGCTGCTGGTGTTTTTATAGTCGCTGATTTTGTCAAATTTTCTGTTGTTTTAGCTACAATATTGTGGTAATTAGTATTTGTGAACCTATATCAATAACTTTTTTGAGAATGAAGTAGTAATCAAAGCCAGTTCCAAACAGGTGAGACAGACACGATTACTAAAGAAGCAATTATCCAGTCTAAACTGAACTAATTCAGTTGCTAGATCCCAGGCACCTATGCTACGGGATGACTATCAACAACTTTTGGATCTGTCCATCATCTTTCTTGGAGGTGTCCCCAATAAAGGCATCAAGTTTCGTGCACCAGGTGCCATGCATCGAGCTCGCTGGATGTCCAAAGCGCTCTATTCTATCAAGATGTGGCTTTTTCGAAACCAGTTCAAGATGACTAAGACTGAAGAACGAGGAATTCGAGATCTTTCCCTTTTTTCTGTTCTCATCTATATGAAGGCTTGGACAACATCCTCACTCCCTATTGAAACCCCATTTAATGACTGGCTCCTTATGAGGTCATTGATTAATTAATTATCCTAACAAAAAGATTTCTGATGCAACTAAAAAAAAGCTCTCTAACCACTTATGGTACCTGTCTGAAGAAGCAGTTGGTCTTGCTTTCTTTGATGAGCGAATTACTACAGATGTAAAGAAACGCATGGTAAAGGTATTAGAAGATGAGTCCACTGATAGACCACCCAAGCGTCCTCGGATTCCTGAATCGACCTTCTGCTCTGGTGAAGGACTACACCAACTTGTTACAAGAAATACTAGAGAATTCTTTACTAAGCTGAATTTGCCAGAAGGATTTCTGAACAAGGCACCCAGCACTTGGACTTCCAACTGTGAATATTTAAGGGCCAGAGCTATTGTTGCAGCTCTATCTGTTGTAAATGACCGGGCAGAACGTGCAGTAGCTTTAGTTCAAGAGCTGAATAAGAAATTGACAGTGGGGGAAGAGCAGCTCCAGTTCCTGCTCCAAATTGTTGCAAAACACCGCCAAAGTCACCCAGTTCCATCAAAAACTGTTCTCAAAAAATAACCATCAATGAGGTCGCACCTTAAAATACACCATATTGTATAATCATTGTATATTAAATAAATGTTGTATAAGGAAATAATGCTAATTAAAGTAATTAAAGTATGTAAATAGCACTGGCATTTTGAATTTATCTCTATATAATAAACTAATGTTTTTTTTTTGTAGCAATGCTTCATTGCTGATTGTATATAAAAAAAGAGCCAGGAAGGATTTTGGATAGGAGAAAAAGGATTGGGATAAAGAAGGATTGAGGACCAAAGGATGGATTATAACAACATCAAGGATAGGTTAGAAAAGGATCAATGATAAATAAGAAGGCCTATACTTATAAAAACGAATCAAACTAAAAAAAGAAGGAAGGAATTATGTGTATAATGAGCATAATCATATGCCATGGTCACCATTTTTATTAGCCGGGGGCGACCCCTAAATATGAGCCAATTTGTGTCAAACTTTCAAGTTTTATTTTTTATGCTAAATGGAACTATTGTAGGGGGCGCAGATAAAATAATTCAACATTTCAATTTTTGACTACCCAATAAGAGACACCCTAATATATATATATATTACTTTCATAAAGACATAAAGAGAACGTTTCACAAGAAAATCATCTAATATATATATATATATATATACTGTATATATATATATATATATATATATTTAACGTGAATAATTATATTTGCACAAGTTGATTATTAGTCTTGAAAGACAAGAAGCAACTTTTAAATGAATTGCCCCTCCTATTCCCCTTCATGGGTACGTTGTAGCCAATGTTGCAGCACCGCTTCCCGTAGATCAGCAAAGTTAAGCGACATTGAGTATGGGTATTAGTTGGCTGGAGGACCGTCCTCCGCGTACAAATTATGTAGCGACCCTTAGATGGTTCGGATCCCACGTAAAGCCGTAGATCTCCCCCCCCCCTCCCCGTCATGCGATCTTAGATGTTGCGAAGGAGGTTAGACAACCTCATCAACTAACCATCGCAACTATCCACCCTTCACCCCCATCCGATGAAGATAAAAGAATAGGCCGAAAGCTCGTACTTCCAATGGACCCATTTCTCACTTTTAAATAAATAGAGTCCCTTTTCTCTTATGCGTGTAATACTTCTATGTATAATTTTGCGTGGAAAGATGTGGGAAATTGCTTACAAATGATACTGAAGTTCTTGCGTTTGTGTCCAAGAAACGGAAACAAAAATGATTGGAGAGTGAAAAAGATGTGCCTCACTGAAGCTGCCATTTTAAAACTTCATTCAAGTCTCTTCTCAACTTGTGTACATTATAAAAGTATCCTTTTCAGTCCTTTTAAATATAACAGAAAATGATTTAAAAAGAATTAAAATGTACAGTAGACAAACTTTAAACAAACAGTTCTTTTAGATGCTTCTGTGCATGATATATACAGGGTGGGCCGTAAGTTTCCATACATAGGAAAAATTAAACGTTTGTTTTTATGTTTCAGATACCCTAAGAATATGCGTTTGACGAAAGAGCAACGAATTGAATTGGTCCTGTGGAGTGGCCTCCCAGATCCCCAGATCTCACCCCCCTTGATTTCTATCTTTGGGGGCACTTGAAGGCCATGGTGTATCAGGAAAAGATACGAGACATAAATCATCTAAAGGAACGTATCACCAACGCCATTACAAGCATAACGTCAACTGTGCTAATGCGTGTTCATCAACAGTGGGGAACACGTATTGAAATGTGTTTTCAAAACAATGGCAACCATGTAGAGCATATTATATAAATAAAAATGGTTGTCCATAAAAAAATGTTTATTTTTCCTATGTATGGAAACTTACGGCCCACCCTGTATATATATATATATATATATATATATATATATATATATATATATATCATGCGCAGAAGCATCTAAAAGAACTGTTTGTATATATAACTGTTTGTGTGTATATATATATATATATATAAGGTAAGTAAGTATGAAAGCAGGGGATCGCAACCCGTGACTCACGGAAATTTCAAGTGGCTCATACAGCTCACTAATAAAAAAGGAGTACGAAACACTGGAATGAAATCGTAATTTCGCGCCGGACGAACTAATAATTGCAGTTGCTCACTATGCTCCCGACTTCTTGAATCTGGTAGATAATACAGTGCCAGATTTCCCATTAGTAGTAGGCCTTCTTTCGGGTAGGACTCTCGAAATATCGATGTAGCTAGGCACGTATTTCGAATTTTTAAAGTATATTCCGGAAAAAAGTTGGGGACCGTTGGTGTGGGTCTTGTATTGAACGATAAAATGTTATGTAACTCAGAACATAAAGATATTTTTTCAATTGAAAGTTGCCATTTGCGTGTAAACCTATTGTTTTTTCACAAATAATAAATTACTTTCTGTAATGTCAGATTTTTTTTTTCAAATTTTTAAGCTCGCGAGTATATATACTTACATGGGTAGATAGCGTATACGTACGAGTGGTGTGCAAGTGCGTTATCCTTTTTCCAAATAATGTGAAAGAAGTCCGTAGAATTATTCAGTTAATAAAAACCATAACTGGCCAAACCTCGGCATTTATATTGTACTAATTTTCTCGTCTTTCAGTTAATGACTTCCTTCGATGCGGTTGAAATATTTGTAAAACATCCTTCAAAGGTTGTGCCAATATTGCCACAAAGTTGTATAATACTGCGCGTATATACTATAATATGTTATGATATATTACACTATATTATGTCAATTACTTTATAGTTCATTAAGCCAATATGTTTCATTGATATATTTTGGGATGAGATTTCATATTCAGTATGAAACCTTATGAATGTTTTATATTCAATATATACTGTATATATATATATATATATATATATATATATATATATATATATATATATATATATATATATATATATATATATATATTTATAAATAAATATAAAGGTTTCATACTGAATATATGTAATCTAATTCAAAATTAATTATAAGCAAAAATATTTGTCTGATTAAATGTAAAATAATTTAGCCTGTTTTTTCTATCTATTTTTAGATATATAGTTTTCATATATAAAACATATAATTACATGAGATTTATACATGTAATTTGAGTTATATATATATATATGTTATACAATATTATAAAATATTTATTTATTTATACATATGCACTTACTGAATTTTTTATTATTATTATTATTATTATTATTATTATTATTATTATTATTGAGCCGGTTATTCGTTAAAATTACACTTACATTTACATGTACGTATGTACTAAAATGATACCCATGAAAGATACCAAAATGAATGTCCACATTATCCTTTCAATGTTTTAACATAGAATCAATTCAATATTCCATCAATTCGTCAAAAGATGAAAAGATAACACTGGTCAACAACAATTTTGTCACAAGGGTTTTGATGGGTGTTCTAAGTGTACTTTTTCATGCTGAATCTAAATATGAAATCAGATTTTTTCTATCAGGCTTAGTTTACTTGTGTCGCTATGTTCATTTTTTCCTCATTTAGCATGATCACCGGATAAAAAAATAATAACATATTATATATAATTAAGTATATAACAATATTATAATATAAAACATTATAAAAATAATAAATATAATATATTATATTAATTAATATAACTATAATAAAATATATTAATATTAATATATATGTTGTATTAATTTTTCTGTAAAATTAGTACAATTTATTCCTTTGGGGAGAAAGTTCTGATAATGCTGGCAGGATAAATTTGGTCGGAGCAGCAGCAGACTGTGCAGGTTGAAACATGTTTGTACCTGTTCAGACATGAGCCTAGTTTCTGTGTGTAGAGCAGCTCCAAGTCAGTCTGCTTGTAAATGTCACAGTGTTAACAGCTAGTGTCTGTTGCTTCTTGTTAATTTTACACCAGTGTTGTATTCATATAGATGTTTTGTAATGCCGCGGAACTGTCTGAATCATCCTAATTCCTTTTGTTATGTATGTGGTGATCTAACTTTAAAATCCCAGAAACGTAACTTTACACCATTAGTAAAAAAATGCTATGAACTTTATTTCGGATGTAAAGTAGGCGATCAGGACAAGAGTTGGGCCCCTCACATTTGTTGTGTGACATGTATAAGACTACTTACAGGATGGCTAAACGGTTCACGTCACATGCCATTTGCTATTCCAATGATTTGGAGGGAACCCAAAGATCACACAACAGACTGCTATTTCTGCCTGGTAAATACAAAGGGGATCACTTCAAAAACAAAGAGCCTTATGAAATACCCTAATCTACCGTCTGCAATGAGACCAGTTCCCCACAGTGCTCAACTTCCAGTACCAAATCCTCCTGAACATGTAAGTTTAAGTGATGAGGAATCAAACGTAGCTGTAGCATATCACGAGGAAAAAGATGAAGACATTTCTGATCCAACATTCCAGGCTACCTGTTCCTTCAATGAACCACATTTACTGTCACAAGATCTAAATGACCTAGTTCGTGATTTGAAATTATCTAAGAAGCAGGCTGAACTTTTAGGTTCAAGATTAAAGGGTTGGAATCTACTGCAACGTGACACTAAAGTTTGTTTTTTTCCGCAGCCGCCATGATGAATTCAAAGAATGGTTCTCCCATGAAGATGGACTTGTGTTTTGTAAAGATGTTAATTCAGTCATGGGGGCTCTTGGTCATGAACATAACGTGGATGAGTGGCGATTGTTCATTGACTCCTCAAAAGTCAGCTTGAAAGCAGTCCTTCTTCACAATGGAAATAAATTTCCTTCTGTACCTATTGCACATGCTGCAAACATGAAAGAGTCATACGACAACATGAAGTTGCTTTTAGAAAAGTTTCAGTATCAGAAATATAAGTGGAATATCTGTGGAGATCTGAAGGTCATTGCACTTTTGCTAGGGTTGCAGCTAGGTTACACCAAGTACTGTTGTTTTTTATGTGAGTGGGACAGTAGGGACAAGCAAAACCACTACGTTAAGAAGGATTGGCCAAAACGCACCTCACTTGTTCCAGGCAAGAAAAATGTTGTGAATAGTTCACTTGTTGACCCTGAGAAAGTGTACCTTCCTCCTTTGCATATCAAGCTTGGACTTATGAAAAACTTTGTTAAAGCGATGGATAAAGCGCAAACAGGATTTACATACTTGAGAAATAAGTTTCCCCGGATCAGTGATGCCAAGATTAAAGAAAGCATTTTTGTAGGCCCTCAGATCAGAGAATTGTTAAGAGATGAGAGATTTGAAGGAGAGTTGAATGAAGTTGAGAAAGCTGCGTGGCAGAGTTTCAAAAGTGTCTGCACAAATTTTTTGGGAAATCACAAGGCCGAAAACTATCCTGAAATAGTAGGAGATCTTCTTAAGTCTTACCAAGCAGTGGGGTGCAATATGTCATTAAAGGTTCATTTCTTGGACTCTCACTTGGACTTTTTTCCGGAAAACCTGGGTGCGGTAAGCGACGAACATGGTGAGCGTTTTCATCAGGATATTTCTGCCATGGAAAACCGTTACCAAGGCAAATGGAGCCCCAGTATGCTGGCTGACTATTGCTGGACTCTTAAGAGAGACATGCCTGAGGCAAAGCACAGCAGAAAATCAAAACAAGCTACTTTTTAAACTACAGGTATGTCTTTTCGATCATATTTTAATAAGTATGTAACTATATGGGTTTTTAAAAATTAAATTGCATGTCACACAAAAACCAGATCTGATAGAGAAATTTTACAAACTTATTTGGATTCAGCACAGAAAATACTATAAGAATAAGGTATTTTCATTCTTGGGACACGAAAAAAATTTTTTTTGTTGCCCAGTGATAATTAGTCCATTCTTTAATGGAACTCCAAAAATTTTTACGTACGTACAATTCTGTTATTATAAATTTGAAATTCAAGTAATTATTAATTTTTAATTTAATTATTTAATTAATAATTGTATTTTAATGTTTTTCATACGTACTTTCTCTTCGTGTAAGTACTGTTAATTCTTGCTGTTTCTGCAATGAGTAATTATTGCAAATTAGCGTCTCTTTCGTACCTGACTGAAAAGCAAATGGCGGTTTTGTTTGCCTTAAAAAAATCAAAATCTATTTTAAATTTGTATAATACTATACTTCGTAATTCGTAAGTATACCGTGATGAGTGTGATCATATCTCAGAAACGGGTCAGTGAAGAATGTAAACTCGAAGTTCAAGATTTAGATATTGAATTTGAATATGAATTTTTGAGCGGAACTGAATTAAAAAAAAAAAAAAATCTTATTAAAAGTAATTAGTCACTCGTTAGGTTCCTACTTTAATTCACAGTCACGCGTAAAAATAAGAATTTATTTTTTTCAGTGTGAATTTCAATTTGAATTAAAAGTGAATTTGAGTTTTAAGTTTTAAGTTTTAAAAGTGAGTTCCGGTTTCAGTTTGAATTTCAATTTTAATTTTAGTTAGAGTCATTTCCCTCGAAATAAGGCAAACAGACGTTTCACCACAGATACCAAAAATGTTTCGTCACAACTAAATAGAAATGAGAAAATCGTTATTTTGAGGGAAAATTTGACTTCAAGGTTAAATTTAACCAATTTTTATATTTTCCTAACAATACAGGTAAGAGTTTCTTCATATATATATATATATATATATATATATATATATATATATATAAATATAATTGATGTTCATATGATTAACAATAATAGATAATATACCATTCCTCAAAAATTATTTAAGTTATTAATAATTCCTCGCTCCGTGCATCATAACCTTGCAATAATCTCTTCTTTCTTGATTCTGATATTAAAATTCCACAATTTTATTAAATTAATTCTAATAATTTACTCTTTTAATATTAAAAGAGTATATAATTATGGTAGTCAATTTGGAAATTAAAGAGTTTTCGTGAAGTTAGATTCAAGTCTTTAATTTAAAAAATGAATTGTACTTACATTTCTACCTTTGAATTTTACTTCATTACCATATATATATATATTATATATATATATATAATATATTATATATATATTATATATATATATATATATATATATATGTGTGTGTGTGTGTGTGTGTGTGTGTGTGTGTGTGTGAGAAATTTTTTTGATACATTAATATATTAAGTTATAGGTATAAATGAAAGGCTTCACTGTTTTACACACACACACACACACACACAGAATTAAATTTATATTTTTAATTAACTTCACAACGCATAATCTATGTATTTCATACCTTTTAACTTATAATAGATCTCCCCTATAACCTATACAAAGAGCAGGTTATGCTGTCGCGCGAATTCAGAGTCTTGTACGTAGACTACTGTATGTTGTAAGTGATATAAACGTTCATACCCAAGCCGTGATTATACCCAAAGTGGCCGGGTACTGAAGTCAGTTTATTATAATAGAGAAAAGAGAGTGTTTTGTTATAAGAGAAATAATCCAGAAATAATAATAAAAATAATAATAATAATAATAATAATTACTATTAATAGTAATTATTCCTTTAATTTTTACGGACTTTTACTGCCAAAAATTATGGTATTACGATTTACATTATTGTAAAAGCTTGAATTAGGAAAGTAGAAAATAAGATAATTTTATTATATTGGTAGATAAGTAGACAGACAGATAGATAGATAAATAGATAATGCAAACGTAATGCGCGTATTGCAAAATGAGCTTCCAACTTATGAAAGTGTATTCAGAGCTCTCTCTCTCTCTCTCTCTCTCTCTCTCTCTCTCTCTCTCTCTGTATAGCTTTTTTATGGTGCGCAGAGACTGGGTTCAGAACGCTTAATCTTCAGGCGTCTTCCTCTCCCATTATCTACGAATGTGTCTTTGAATGTGTTTTTCCCCTTCGAGTTACGCCCATTCCTATTCTGGTGCCAAAAGGGGCGTATCCGGGGGGTTGGGGCACCTGGGTAGGGCGTCATAGGGCGGTGGAAGGCGGGTTAGGGAGGGCAGATGGCCGCAAAGAGGATAAAACCCCGCTCTGCCCACTTTACAATATTTTACAGGGCTTTATACAATGCTTTGTAATGCTTGTCCATGTTATGCGATGCTTCGCAGTCATTCAAAGAGAAAAAGAATCCAGTCTCTCGGTTCCAGATTCACATTCCATAAATGATAGCGACTATCTATTTATTTATGGTAAACTATGACTATACTGTGTATAAGTGTCCCATTGTTCTATTAATTGTATATAACAGACAAAAATAGCATTGACACGAAGAAGTATAAATATATTTGTATATTTGATGTAAACAACGCTGTTATAGAAATTTGGAGATGCGTAATTATACCAAATGGTTAGGTCAATCATTCCACCCGCCTCGAAATATAATGATCACACCATATATATATATAGTATATATATTTAAAGTTTTATACTTTATAATGTATAATTCTATATAAAGATGGTATTGGGATTTGATATAACGAATAAAATGACCAATAAATAAGATAAATAAATAAATTCATTAATAATTTCTTCCAGAAAAATCTATTTTATTCATAATTTATACAAAGAATGAATTTCTTTCATTCATATATTTTTTTTAACAGATTTACATTTTTAACTAAAATAAAAGTAAAAAACTTTTATTGATTTTTGTGAAATGTAAAAAAAAAATATATATAATATTCAAATAGCAAATTAGAGTGGACATTTCTAAATCTCAAACAATTTTAATCGTGTGACACGATGTAATAGTACATGCGATATTTATCAACTCTTTTTATACAATATATGTGTATAATTTTTTTTTTTAAAAGACTTTGCTCCGCAGTACGGTATGTTGCGATAGAATCTCAAACCCCGTAATCAGTGGTATAAGCATATGTCAATAGAATGGTTTCCATATTCAAACAGCTGATGACGACAAATTAGAATTTCATTGAGGATCGATGGAGTGATTAGCGGTGGAAGATTCGAAGCTTTACAAAATGATACATTCGTCCGCAATGAAAGATTTGTTCCAGCCAGTTTGACGTAAAATCCACACCCCTTAAACTTTTCTCTTTGCAATGGTCCAGCGAGACCATCAATCCAGGCACTGCCAACAACGGGAAAATTAAATAGAAATCGACATTTTCTTATTCATTGTCGATAAATTTCGATGTAGTTCCGCGAGAGACATTTTGGTCGCCCGCACTGCGGCGCGTATAAACTAAAAGGTTGAATTCGGCGACCGAGTACAAAACCCCCTTTGTTAGAACATGTCTCTAACATGTTTTATGGACGCCAACTCTTTATATCTTTCAATCCGGGTACCACAGGGAAAGAAGGGAATTGGTACCTCTACATTTTAAAATTCTTTAAGCGTTAAAAGGATACCAGGAGCGAGTTACAAAGGCGAAAATACCATGATTAAGTAACCATTTGAAAGAGTAGCGAAAACAGAATGGAGGATTCCTATGACAAATTCAATACCCTCTTTGAAGATCTGGTACCCACCGAGGAATGTTTCGGGCAATAAAAGTGAATTTGTATCCTTTATTACGCTATAAATGCATTATTATTTATCTTCAGATATTTCACGGGCAGTAAAATTATAATGACTTCCTCTCCGATTCACTCAAATATCTAAAGTATGCAGACCCAATTTTGTATACATTGTAATTTTAAATTGGGCACAATGTGGGTAGCTTATTTACACTATAATATATATATATATATATATATATATATATATATATATAATATATATATATATATATATATATATATATATATATATATATATATATATATATATAATGAATTTCATAATAAAACACATGAAATAAATAAATGATGTACACCTACAAGGAAAAATGAAAAACGATTCTAAGGCCTTTCGTGTATTCAACAGTATACACCTCGTCAGGGAATGAAGGGAAAAGGTAAGAGGCCAAAAATATCTATCTTTGTATAACTAATTTGTTTGCGCTGTACACGATATATATATATATATATATATATATATTGTCGGCTTTTCGCCTTTCCCTTCATTCCTTGACGAGGTGTATACTGTTGAATATATGAAAGGCCTTGGAATCGCTTTTTATATTTCCTTGTGGGTGTGCGCAGTTTATATATATTATATATATATATATATATATATTAAATGTTCACAGAAATTCGGTTTATATAAATACGTCTAAACTTTATTATTATGTGAATATCAAAAAATAAATTAATAAAAAACTTTCAAAACACAACCTAACGGACGCGTTTGCAAATTTTAACGTACTTGAAAGGAGAAAAGTGTGATTATTACATCACATTAACCGCATTAATTTAACGAATTTAATTTTTTTTTTTTCATTCCTTCACGAGTAAATTCCTCTCTTTACGACTCGTGCGCCCTCTACCGAATGTGAAATAAAACAGTAGTGAAAATACTTTTAGAATCGGGTTACCCGATCGTGAATAAACGAACCTACATACGAAATGGGGGATGGGTTTACATTTAATTAACAAACGTTAACTTGCTTAAGTTAATTTAACGGGTTTATTTAATGATATAATTCTATTTAAAATAAAGAAATCATTCACATAAAGAAAAAAAATGCCAACGACTTGGTTTCCTTTATAGGAAATTATATATATATATATATATATATAATATATATATATATATATATATATATATATTGTACGCCCAAAAAGTTCTTTTGCTAGTTTATTGTTGTTAACGCCAATTCAAAGTCAACTGTATATATTTATATCCTTAATATGTGAATTGTCATTTTATTAATAATATTTGTGATATGGACTATGGTCTGCCAATAAACCTTTTCGTTTTTATTTTCAGTTTCAAAGGATAATAATTTTTGGATAAGCAAAACAACAAATAAATTCTACGGAGAACTGTCACCTCATCTCATTTGGTTGTGACTCATTTGTTAGTATATATATATATATTTTTTTAAATTTGTTTATTTATTTATTTATTTATAGAAAATTTCGAAGAAGTTTCATAAAATTTATATTGTTTTTAGTCATAAATCGTGTACCAATCCACCTTCTATCGAAATAAGAGGGTTGAACCCCATGATGATAATTAGACGATATTTTTCTACCCTACCTGTCTTTAAAAACCCATTTCTTAAATAGTTAGTGATGAAAACCTGAAAACCCTCTTTTTCATGCTTCTCTACATCACACACACACACACACACACACACGCACATATATATATATATATATATATATATATATATATATATATATATATTAGGGTGGCCCTTAGTTGTATTTGATTTTCTGAAATGAAATATTTTTCATCTCCCAACCTCCAAAGTTGTTCTAATCCATGTAAAAATGCTCTGTGTAAAATTTCAGTTCAATCAGACAATATTAAGAAGGCCCCCAAAGGCCCTAAAGTTTCAGATTTTAACAATATTGATATTTTTCATATAAAACCGTTTTTATCTTCTTTACAGTGTTTTATTCGAAAGAAATATAGAATATGATCGAAAGAGAATTCAATTTACAATAAATTTAGTTATAACCATTATTTACTTAAAACCAAAATTGGACGAGATATTCACGGAAATTGAAAAGTATCATAAGTGCGTAAAAAACCGCTTCTGGAAGGTTCTAGAAAGTTCTGCGCCTGCGGCCTATATAAGCGGCGTAATTATTTGTTGTAAATAAAATTCACTTTCGATTATGCTTTGTGATTATTTTCCCAAACAAATTTTGCAAATGAATTATAAAGGTTTTATATTAGAAATACCAATTATCGGTGAATTTTGAAACTTTAGGGCCTTTGGGGGCCATCTTAATATAGCCCAATTGAGCTGAAATTTTGCACAGAGCACTTTTTTATATATTGGAAGAAGATTAGGGGTTGGGAGCAAGTAATTTCAAAAGTTGAAAAATAGGGGGCCACCCTAATATATATATATATCACCTGCACTCGAGGTAATGGCAGCAGCATTTCATTAAAAGCTGAAGTGTAAATCTGAGGACCCGTAGATGGAATATCGTACATGAACACGCAGGATTCTGCATATATATATATATATATATATATATATATATATATATATATATACAGGGTGGCGCAAAAGTCAGAAAATAGGCACGTTTTAATAATTTGTTTTAATATGTGTTTTGTTCTTTTCAGATTTGTTGTTGAACCTATGGCACAGAAATTGACAATAGATGAACGGGTGGAGATAGTTTTAATGTGTGCGAGGCGTGGTAACACACCAATCAGTTGCTACTGCTTTTAATGACAAACACCCTGAGAGGCCGTCAGTTGTTCAGGCATCAGTTGGAAAACTGTTCACTCGTTTCAAAGAAACGGGAAGTGTTCATGATCGGCCGCGTAGTGGCCGGCCAAAAAGTTCAACCGATGCAGTAACCTCACTGACGGTACTCAATCACCTCGAAAACAGCCCACGTAATTCCTTAAGAAAGTTATCCCAGGAAACGGGTGTCCCCAGAAGATCCATTCAACGAATTCTTACAACAAATCGTTTCCACCCTTACAAAGTCCAACTCGTTCAGGAACTACACGGTGACGACACAGACCGTCCTGTAGAGTTCTGCTAGTGGTTTCTAAACGACGACATTCCATCGGCAGAACTGGCGGAGATGTGGTTTCAGCAGGATGGTGCACCACCACATTTCGCATCCATCGTCTGCAGCTCTTTAGATGAAACATTCCCAAGCAAGTGGATCGGCGAGGGCCCGTCGAATGGCCACTTAAGTCTCCAGACCTCACGCCTCTTGACTTTTCCTTGTAGGCCATCTCAAGTCGGTAGTCTATGCTGATCGACCCAGAACCATACGTTCTCTAAAGGATAAAATCACATGTGAGTGTGCCAAACTCAGTACCAATGTGTTAAGGAATGTTCAAACATCATGCATTTAACGCGTCAGAAAGTGTCTCCAAGTGGAAGGCCACCAATTTGAACATTTATTATAATTTACTAAAATGTGCCTATGGTTCCTGACTTTTGGGCCACCCTATATATATATATTAGTGATGTAGCGGATGTCATTTTTTCACATCCGCGGATGCGGATGCGGATGTCTACATTTTCGTTATTTTTTAGGATATATTCGAGATTTGTTGTGTTTAACGTATATAATAAGTTATTATATAGAGAGAGCTGTAGCTATAAGTAGTATAATTGATTAATTGTACAATAATTGCTGTACTTTTCTCTGAACATATAAAATAATATCAAGCATCTAACTAATATAGAAATCAATTAGTGAATTCGTCTGCAAATAAATTCGTTATATTTTGTCGAGTTTCAGCCACAATTAGAACCATAATTGTGTTACCAGGATGCGGGACGTGAACCCAACTCAAATGCACCTCACCGACCTCTTTCCCCAACCTCCACCCTTATAGAAAGAGATCTTTAATTAGCTTGATAACTATTTATATTAAGTTTAAAGTTTTATTAGGCATATTTATAAATGAGTAATTAAAATAAAGTAAACTAAGATGTTCATCGTTTAATATTCAAACTTAATTATAGGAAGGTTATGCTTAAGGAACATTAATTTTTCTGCCTTTTCTGCTGCCAGTCTGTTTCTCTTTTCATCATATATTAATCCAGCACTGCTAAATAATCTCTCGCTTGGTACGTTTGTTGGAGGACAGGCTAAATGTTTCCTTGCAAGTTTACTCAAGTATGGATAGATATTCTGCGTATTTTTCCACCAACTAATAGGATTGTCACATATGCAGCCAGGCGTTTTTCTTGGTGATAGCTCTCGATCATTTTTACATCTTTTGACATCGCGTAGGTCTCGTCATTGCTGCTTGACTCAAGAAACTGAGAGAGAGATTCTGTGATAGATTTGCTCGTTGAAGGTGTTGGTTCTGTCACTGAAACTTTTATTCTTTTGGTGGGTGGCGAAGCGACAGATTCAAGAGATTGAAGCTCTTCACTGCTTTGCCAAGTGATGATTTAACTCGTTCTAATGTACTAGGTGAAAATAACTTAGCTTTGTAACGTGGATCTAAGTAGGTTGCAAGAGAGTAACTTCATACAAGAACAGCCTCTCGTCTTGTCGCTTGCATCACTTTTGCGCACAATGAACTAGTTCTATTATTATAGTAGAATTTGATAATTTCCGCTTATTAATGACGTTTTATCTCAACGGTCCACATCCGCACGACATCCGCAGTCCAAAGTGCGGATGCGGATGCGGATGCGGATGCGAGAAAATGTGAGGATGCTCCGCGGATGCGACCTACATCACTAATATATATATATATATATATATATGTGTGTGTGTGTGTGTGTGTGTGTGTGTGTGTGTGTGTGTGTGTGTATACAGTCCGCTGGACGAATCTGAGTTATAAACATTCGAGAGAGGAGTATTCTTTTCAAGTTAAAGGCAATTTAACAAGTTGGCACTAAATGGCACAACAGAAGAATTTAAGCGCCTTTATAAAGCGATTCCACAGAACCATTTTCACCAATCTTTTCTTTAATTTCGAGTCGATGGTTCTCATTAAATTTATGAAGCGAAAGATATTCGTTCATTTAAACTGTATCTGCGTTAATTAACGTCCATCTGTTTCTCATTCAAGTTGGTGGCACTGTATATACTTGCAGCGAGTGCCACTTCGAATATAAGAATTGACATTAGTTTTTAGTGACGTTTTGAAATGTCACTTTAAAACAGCGTTTCGGAGTATATCGTTATTGGGTGCCACCACTGATCGGAAGCTTTGAAAAGAGGGCCAGAAAAAGCAGTGCCTCATTCTCTCTATGTACACACATTTTTAGTGCCAAAAGAGGTGTGTTCTACGAGTGCCGCTGATAAGGGTGGTATGTGGCACTCAGACAGGAAAGTTAATGTGTTTCTTCGCCTAAGAAATATATAATGTGGTAATTTTAGCTCATCTGATAAGCAGAAAAAATAAAAGTTTAAGGAGAGAGAGAGAGAGAGAGAGAGAGAGAGAGAGAGAGAGAGAGAGAGAGAGAGAGAGAGTTACAAGGAAAAGAAGTACCTCAAAGAGAGAGAGAGAGAGAGAGATTGCAAGTTGAAATTTAATATGTAAAAGAAAAAATGGTTTCACTATAATCTACAGATCTACAGAAGCTAAGGCTAACAAAGACCCTAAGATCCACTCTAAGGCTAGCCCGAGAGAAAGGAGAGAGTAGGGGGTTAAGAGAAGAGAGGAGAATAAGGGGTTAAGTAAGGAGCAACACCTATCATTCGTGGGTTAACATTCATTTAGAAAAAGAGGGAAAAAGTCTCACCATCATCATCCGCCGGCCACTGCCGACAAGTCAGAAAAATAGTCGGAGAATATAGGAGAGGGGTGAAAGATGAAAAGAAGTAAAATAAGAACGCTTACAAACCATGCAAACACAGTCTTAACTCACTGTCATACCATGCAAACTACAAACATGCAAGAAAAGAGTTAGAGACATGCAAAGTAAGGAGGATAAGAAAAAAAAAATAAAGGTAAAGTTAAACAAAAAGTGGGTTAGTTTACGCTATGAGCTACATCTACATTCGTGTTAGTCTAATTTTTTTTTTTTTTTTTTTTTTTTTTATTGCTGCTGGCATCACACGCTGGCATGTCACAAGCTGGCATTCATCGTCAACAGACTCATCCTCGAGCACCACCACCAGAGCTCCTGTTGTTAACTTTCTTTTTTAATTTTAAACAACGTTAATATTTTTAAAATGTCTGTCAAGACGGTTCTTAAACACATTAACGCTGGTAGAATGAACGACTGACGCGGGAAGATTATTCCATTTATCAATTACTTTAAACGTAAAGAAGTTTTAGCGATATTAGTAATGAAACGTCTGCCGCAACTTGAATCCGTTATTGCGAGTATTACTATTATCGAAAGTGAACAATTTGTCAAAATTTACGTTATCGATGTTATTAACGATTTTGAAAACTTCAATAAGCTCCCCCCTTAATCTCCTAGTTTCGAGTGAATACAAGTCTAACACTTTAATCCTATCTTCATAAGGCTTATTGCGCAATGCCGGAATAAGTTTCGTGGCACGACGCTGAACCCTTTCTAACCTATCAATATCCTCACGCAAGTACGGGCACCAAAATTGAACGGCATATTCCAAATGAGGCCTGACTAGGGACTTGTAAAGGGGCAATATAATATCCTTCGATTTAAATTCGAATTACGCGCTATGAAGCCTAACATCCTATTAGCTTTTGCGCAAGACTCCAGGCACTGGTTTCCTAACCTTTAAATCTTTAGTTACGCGTACGCCTAAATCTACTTCCTCGTCAACGCTCGCTAAATCCCTATCATCCATCGTGTACACGTAATTATTGTTGCGAAAACCTATATGCAAAACTTTACATTTATCTACGTTAAATTGCATCTGCCACTTATCCGTCCACTCCATAATCCTATCTACATCGTCTTGGATCCTATTTCTATCGTCCTCGTTAACAACCTTACCGCCTATTTTAGTATCGTCCGCGAATTTTGACACGTTACTAATCAATCCTACATCTATGTCGTTAATGTAAATTACGAATAACAATGGGCCTAACACTGAACCCTGTGGGACACCACTACCTACCTCTAACCACCCCGATTCACTACCATTAACTACGACCCTCTGCCTCCTAGCACGAAGCCATTCTTCTAACCAGTTAGCTACCTGACCGCGGATACCGTGCGCTTTAACCTTCGCAATTAGTCTCCTATGCGGAACTGTATCGAACGCCTTTTTAAAATCTAAATAAATAACGTCAGCTGCCCTATGCCTATCGTATTCGCGCACTATTTCGTTATAAAATTCTAACAAATTTGTTAAACAAGACCTATGGCGTCGAAACCCGTGCTGACTACTATTAATCAAACCCCTACTTTCTAAGTGATCGATAATACGATCCCTAACTACGGATTCCAAAAGTTTACCGACAATTGACGTTAAGCTAATGGGCCTATAATTGCTAGCTACCGCGCGGTCGCCTTTTTTAAAAATAGGCGTGACGTTAGCTAATTTGAAGTCTTCAGGAATAATCCCCGTTTCGAGTGACTGATTAAAAATCTTCGCTAAGGGGCCTACGATAACGTCTTTCAAATCTTTCAAATGTCTAGGATAAAAAGCGTCAGGGCCTGGAGCCTTGCTAACTTTTAGCCTATCGATATAATGCGCAATCTCAGCCTCGTAAACAGTTATTTCATCTAAAATAGTCTCGCTACTAAATGGAACGATATCGTCAACGTCGGGGACATTATTTACGTCCTCTACGGTAAAAACTGTTGCAAAAAAGTTATTGAAAATACCCGCCATCGGGTATTTTTATATATACAGGGTTTCCCATAAGTCTGCTCCTAGGGGTGTCATCCCATTCGATGCCATTCCCACCCGTTGTCCGCAAATGCAAATGCGTAAAAGGGAAATTTTCAAAGTAGGCATTTTCAAATCGGTCTATTCCCACTTCGTGTCATTTTCATTATTATCTTAGGTTACGACTGGTTAGGTTACGATAGGTTAAGCTAATGTTAAGTTAGGTTAGGTTAAGTTAGGTTAGGAAATATTAGCCATTTGGCGTCTTTTCCGAGAGAGAGACATTTTTTCCCAAATTAAAAAAAAACTTTTTGTCAAATATGTATATATTTTTCACTTTTGCCCATTTTCATTTTTCACTTCCCATTCACAAATAGGAATGGCATCGAGTGGGGGAGTAACCCTCCAAAGTTTAAACAATTCTCTCGTAAAGAAAATTTCAAATTTTTTGGAGAATCACACCCTTAAAATGATACTGACGCCATACAGCCTATGTAAATGAACTACTTAACTTCAATTTTGATGGAATTATCATTACAAATGAGGAAATGCATATTTTTTTCACAAAATCATATAATTTTTTCGCACTTCAAAAATTTATGGGAGTGGAGTTAATTTAATTTAATATTTTTTCTCATCTAGTGTAACCAAGTACTTAGTTGTGGGGACCATTTTGTCGGTCTCGAGTAACTGAGAAAAATATATAGTTTACGTACAGTATAGTCATTATATCACCACCACAGGAACAAATTTATGTTCATTGCTGACCTAAATCCTAAATATTTGCGGACAAAATTGTCACGTGGCATCTAAGTACTCGTAAATACATTACGCCAAGGATGAAGTACTTGTCCGAAAAGCTTTAAAATCATGTTTTACATGTTGCTCATGTATACTAGGTACACTGAATGTGCACTTCTGTCACAACACACATGTATAAAAAAATGTCACTGAAATGGGCGTTTTTTTTTTTAACATAAATTTTATAGGATTTTTCACTGCTATAATATGAAATAACAATATTTTACTTCCAGTAACAAAAAAAAAAAAAAAGTCTAAATAATTTTTCACACCAATGTCCCCAAGGTGTGATTCAAACTTTGAACCTTGTCACATAAAGACCAAATCTAACCACCGGTGCAGAGCCTGCGCGGAGGATCGAACTAAATGCACTAACACAGCGAGCCCTTGATGGGATGCCAGCCCCATGAGATGCAACGATAATAATGCTTTAATAGTCATTCTGAAATTAATTTATAGTAAAATACGATTTTCGTATGAAATAACTGTAGCAATTTATTTGTTAAAATAAACCAGCTATTACGAGTCGCATTCTAGAGAAACTATGAATCTATCTATATTTACCCTTCCAAAGACGAGTTTAACGAGAAAGAGAGAAGCCTGTACAGTTTACAGTTGAAGATTTTTACATCACTTCCGCATCAAGAGACTGTAACTGGACTTTAATCCTCGGCCAACAGTTTAAGCGGCCTAGGGGCAAATCCGAGTAACATGTCGTATTATACGGAACATGTTTGCTCTAAAATTCATCAACACACTTCTATTTTAATGGCATTGTGGCGTTATTGCTTTAGTGTTTAATTATTATAATTTGAAGCCTTTAGTTTATAAGATAAAACCCCTGAACTTAGGTGAACCGTTCAGCCAAGATGATAAGCAGATTTGAGGCCACATACAGGATAAGAAGTTTTTTTTGTTCTAATAATATTGCCTAATTAAAAGCTAAATATTTTAACAACCGGAATCATCATGTTGTTGTTGTTGTTTTCATTCACAATAAAGAGTTGTTATCGATTAATTGTAAGTAGGTCGAAGGACTAACCTCCTTGCAGGGGCTCAACAAAACATTGTTTTACATAGAAATTTCTCACGAAAGAGTACAAGAGCAGCTGAAATGGCGAAGAATATATATGGGTTTGCCATAAAAAAGGGTACATTTTAAAAAGGCTATAAAATCAACATTTGTTATTTAATTTTAATAAAACTTCTACACAATAAAACATATGTATTTGTCTATATACAAACAAGTTTTCAGACTAAAATAAAATACTTCAAATTCTCTCAACATTTAACGAAAACGTATGATTTTTCTACTTAACATGCAAAAATTATTAAAACTTTTTAATATTTCTTTTTCATAAAAATAATTTTTAACGTAAAATTTACCTGAAATTATTACAAAAATTGTTCGAAATACTTTCCTTCCATTTCAATAACTTTTTTATTCTTGGCCGGAATTCATCCATGGCTCGATTGACTTGTTCCTGTGGAAGCTCTTCCCATTTTTGAATATCTCGCGTAAATGAGCGACATCTTTTATCCTAGTCCCGTAGACTCGCTTTGCTAAGTTCTCCCACATTCCGGCCAAAAATAAAAAAAGTTATTGAAAATGGAAGGAAAGCATTTCGAACAATTTTTTTAATAATTTCAGGTAAATTTTGTTAAAAATTATTTTTATAAAAAATATTAAAAAGATTTATTAATTTTTGCATGTTAGGTAGAAAAATCATACTCTTTCGTTAAATGTTGATAGAATTTGAATTATTTGATATTTTAGTCCGAAAACTTGTTCGCATATAGATAAATACATACGTTTTATTGCGTAGAAATTTCATTAAAATTAAATGACAAATGTTGATTTTATAACCTTTTTAAAATGTACCCTTTTTTTATGGCACACCCGTTATATAGATATAAACGTTAAATTCTAATTATACGACAGTGATTGAAGTTTAAAGCGTTGCGAAATAACTGATATAACGACTATATATTTTTTTATATACGTAGAGTACATAAAGAAAAATCATATGTTAAATATGAAATCATTTTTACTTATATTTTATTTAAATTTCAAATTTCCTACAAATTGCGAAAAGTAGAGAAACTTTTAAGTGTTTGATTGATGTACAACCGTAATTATGATGTTCAATCTTCATCAAAAGAATACTTTTATGGAAATTGCCTTAACACAGCAATGGATTGCTTTCACAAAGTCATGTTAATCGATTTTATATACAGTATATATATATATATATATATGTGTGTGTGTGTGTGTGTGTGTGTGTGTCGGTGTTCTTGATTATTTTACAAAACCACGACGATCTCTAGGATGAACACAGAGTCTATTGCGAGACGAATGTTGC
This sequence comes from Bathynomus jamesi, assembly GCA_023014485.1. Classification (NCBI taxonomy): domain Eukaryota; kingdom Metazoa; phylum Arthropoda; class Malacostraca; order Isopoda; family Cirolanidae; genus Bathynomus; species Bathynomus jamesi. Next base: position 802,700 of record JAJOZX010001029.1, on the reverse strand, counting down.
GTGTCCAGACATCTGTGGTGTCGCCATAGACTGAGACATTTTTTACTGAAATTAATTAAATATCATGAAATAAAGGGATATAATGAAGGTCAGGTTAGTTCAGGTTAGACTACGATAGGTTGTTAGATTTTAGGTTAGGTTAATTAGGTTATTTGGATTTGGTTAAAAGTCGCCATCCCCAATTGAAAATGTATTAAAATATGTCGCGGTAACGTAAGGTAGCCAAACGTGTGTGGGTGCGTTTGTTTGTCAAGCAACTTCGGAAGATTTCATTGCAGTATAAGTATTTAAATAATTTTACACTACTTTATACTCTGAATGATTTATATACAGGGTGTCCCATAAGTCCAGTCTCATAGGAAAATTTATTTTAAATTAATTTTACAAAAGAAATACATTTAAACTAAAACGAATGTTCAAATTGATGTCTTTTTTGGAATCTTTTTTTTTAATGTTGCGGGTCGAGTAACGCGCAATGGCCTTTTCCTGACGAGTGTAACTCACTTCCATATTAACCATTGCGTGTTATTCTACCCGCAACATAAAAAAGGCCCCAAAACAAGAAATCAATTTGAACATTTGTTTTAGTTTTAATGTATTATTTTTGTAAATTTAATTTAAAATAAATTTTCCTTTTGAGACCGCTATGAGTTGTTATCATAATATTTATGTTATTTCAGTTGCAGTATACCTACATAGAAAATTATGGTTTGGTGCTAACATATTCAGTTAAAATGCTTAGTTAAGTACCTGTTACGGGTTTATCCTTCTATAATTTAGAATTTTAACTACATTTTTGTTGTTTTTCAAAACTGGATTTAGCTGGAGCAGTAAGCTCACGTAAATGCGCGTTATACCAACAAGCACTATAGCTGATTTAACCCTTTCAGGACGACCGGTACAAATTGGTAGCGTTTCACATACACGCATTCGTAACAACAATACAAAAATTCCGGTCTTTAAAGGGTTAAGGCGGGACTGATTGTTTGATGAGACAGTTTGAACTTATAGTTAGAATTTTTTTTCGTAGGTTTGAACCATTTTTCTGAAGTTTGGAGCATACTGTATTTATAGCAAATAAATTTACTCGTATGTGGTCAATTGATAAATTAAGTGTGTACACGATGTTTTATACATTTTTAAAAACCAAAATGCTCGTGAAAAAAGGTCTAGCTGTTAAATCACTGACAATTTTGCATTTTTTATTTCAGATCAGATTTTTTACAATTTATTTTTACCCAAGAAACACATTTACGAAAAAAATTCTGATTTTTGCTCATTTTGTCACCAAGGTTTGACGGATCAATGAAAGAAAGCCACCCCCAAACGGGTAGGGGTGGCTTTCTTTCACTGACACAATTCGGGGGTGGCTTTCTTTTATTGATTTGTAAGTTATTTAGGTAGGTAGGTTATTTAGGTTAGGTTAAGTTGTGATATTTTAGTTTAAATGAAAATATCCTGACTTAACCTAACCAATCATCAAGGGCATACAATAATAAATAATAAACAATTCCTCATGAAGGTGTTTTTACTTACATTCTTTACTTTAGTGATTTTGGGGGGTGGCATTGTTTACTTGATCATTTTTTAGGGTGGTTTTGTTTACTAGAAACTTTTGGGGGTGGCTCTCTTTCATTGATCCGGTTTGACTCAAACTTTGAACCCTGTCATATTTGAGGGTTCGGATGAGGCTCCATATTATGGACAAAATTCTTCTACGAACGATACAACGTTCTTCCATAGCGTTGCTTGCCTGGACTGAGAACGGCGTCCGGCATGATTTTTGGAGAGGGTCTTGAATACGCTGGGATCTATGCGGAGGTTTTCAGCTCAGGCGCCTTGGAATAAATCCGATTGTGGCACGAGCTCGCAGCGGAGCTTCAATGGAATGGAATTGGAAGATATTACAAAAATTAAAAGAATGGTCTCCGATGATCCAGTCGCGGATGAACTGAAATTCCACAGGATTTATGAGTCATTCACTCTGAGTCTGACTGATACATTATGAGTAGGAATTACATTCTTCCGCAGTAAAATCAATCTGTCAACTCACGCTGGGATTCTTTAGTTCGAAGAAGTAGAATGTGCTGTGGGTATTGAATGTGAGAAGCAGTGGTTGTCAATGAGTGTGATGACATCTTAAGATCATTTTCTCTTCTAAATTCCATATTGCGATGCGGCTGGAATCGGTTGTGGTGAGAAATGAGATTTGTTTGCCGATTTTTTGGGGAGGGTAGTGGTATAAGGTCGGGGGGAGGGAGAGGTATATTATTAGCCCTCGTCACTTGGCATCTTTACCGTGACTGCGAATGGGAGTGGCATTCTTTCACAAACGAAGAAACACTTTTATCAAATATGGATTACTTACTTTGCGCTTTCTCACTTCCTGAACGCGAATAGGAATGGGAACGCGAATAGGAATGGGAATAGGAATGACAACGAGTGGTAAGTAATCAATAAAACAAATAAATAAATTAATAAAATTTTACTAATATATATAAATGCCGGACATACTATGGACTATGCTGAATGCAGATGATTCATACATTATTGTATTTTATGGTTGCCAAGAAACCGAAATAAAACCATTTTAAATAGATTTTCAATATTTATGTTGTAAATGAAGGGGATTCACCTGAAGTTTCAGCATAAGTAAAGTGTCTTGTGTATATATATATATATATATATATATATATATATATATATATATATACCTGTCAGCAGGAGTCGCGGACGGTAACCACTGAGCTACCCTGTAGTAGCTCCCGCGAATTCTATATACTGAAAGCTCTTGTTTGAATCCTGTTAAGGGTTAATATTTGAATATATATTCACTAGAAAGGAGAAAAGAGAGATACATCATTATTTACACTTGGAAAATAATGGAGAAACTAGTCCCTAATCTTGCTCTGAACCATGTAACTTCCCAAACAACGGTGGTGGAAAGTAGAAAAGGAAGACTGTGTCGTGTTCCCAAATTAAAGGCGAGACAGGGAACATCCTTAACCCTGAAAGAAAATAGTTTTGTTCTGAGAGGACCAAAACTGTTTAATCAGCTGCCCAAAGACCTAAGGAACACGAGTGGTGTTGCAGTGGACATCTACAAAAGAAGATTAGACGCCTGGCTCAGAACAATCCCCGATGAGCCGGGCGTACCTGGCTATGTGAGGTGGAGAGTACAAGAAACCAACTCACTACTTCACCAGGCCAACTCGAGAGGAGGGGCGACAAGCTTGACCTTCGTGAAATGAGGAATCATTGCACGGAATATTTGAAAGGTTCAAAGGTATATTATATATATATATATATATATATATATATATATATATATATATATATATATGATGAATAAAACCACGAAGGAAAGGAAACACAGAGTGGTGCTCAAGCGCTTTCGTCTAATGACATCCTCAGGCACACTGAAGTAAATAAAGAGTTCAAGACTATATATAGGTTACAAAAAAAATAATATATATATATAATATATATAATAAAAAGAAATAAAAATTGTGGGAGGAGCATACAAATTTGGAAGGAAAACTACCAATTTTAGCACTTTGCCCGAATTTAACACAAGATCAAATGGATTGTTTACAACCAATTTTATAGATAATGCCTGAATGATATATAGGTTACAAAAAATAAATAAATAAATAAAAAATAAAAATAAATTGAAAAATAAAAATTGTAAGAGGAACATACAAATTTATAAGGGAAAATTACCAAAGTTTTAGCACTCTGCCCTTCTTGTCTAAATCCGTTCTGAACGAATTAAAAACAACGGGATCGAGTTGAAAAAGACCTTTGCTCATGTTAAAGTTATTTGTAAGTTGGATAATAGCAGACTCAAGAATATTTCTACTAACAATGTTGCTAGAGTGAAACAAAACTGAAGCATTATTCCAATCAATACAATGGGATAACTCTGACAAATGGACAAAAAGGACACTGGACGACTGTCCCGTTCTAACGGAATATTGATGCTGTTTTACACGCGTGTGCAAATCCTTTCCCGTCTGACCAATGTAAAAGGAATCACATTGTTTACAACCAATTTTATAGATAATGCCTGAATTATTGGTAGGGCTTTTTTACTATGATATTTTTCACAATATTGTTATATGAAAATACTACATTAATATCCAAAAGTTTAAGTACATTAGCAATGCTTAAAAAGCCCGGGAAAAATGGAAGTACTAAAATATTCTTTCACAAAGTGCGAGTGTTGTTATTCACACGATAGAAGGTTCGTTTTGCCTTGTTAAGACAAGATTCCATAAACGCAGGTGGGTAGCATAGATCATTTCCAATACCGTTGATTTTTTCCAATTCGGTATCGATGTATTCCGGACTGGCGATCCTAAGAGCGCGGAGAAACATTGAAGAAAATATGGCCTTCTTAATGGGGGTGTCATGTCCATAGTAAAAGTGTACGTAAGACAAATTGTTTGTTTTTTCCGATCCATTGTATTGATTGGAATAATGCTTCAGTTTTGTTTCACTCTAGCAACATTGTTAATAGAAATATTCTTGAGTCTGCTATTATCCAACTTCCAAATAACTTTAACATGAGCAAAGGTCTTTTTCAACTCGATCCGTTGTTTTGAATTCGTTCAGAACGGATTTAGACAAGAAGGGCAGAGTGTTAAAACTTTGGTAATTTTCCTTACAAATTTGTATGCTCCTCCCACAATTTTTATTCATATATATATATATATATATATATGATGAATAAAACCACGAAGGGAAAAGAAACACAAAGTGGTGCTCAAGCGCTTTCGTCTAATGACATCCTCAGGATGTCATTAGACGAAAGCGCTTGAGCACCACTTTGTGTTTCTTTTCCCTTCGTGGTTTTATTCATCATAAATATTTTTCACGTGTCACTTATGTGAAATTATATATATATATATATATATATATTATATATATATATAATTATATATTATATATATATATATATATATATATATATTTTTTTTTTGTAACCTATATATAGTCTAGTCTTGAACTCTTTATTTACTTCATTGTTCCTGAGGATGTCATTAGACGAAAGCACTTGAGCACCACTCTGTGTTTCCTTTCCTTCGTGGTTTTATTCATCATAAATATTTTTCACGTGTTACTTTCATGAAATAATTTTTCATATATATATATATATATGATGCAAACCCACAAGGAAAAAAATTATTCCAAGGTCTTTCGCGTATTCAGAAGTACACCTCGTCAGGGAATGAATGGAGAAGGCGAGATGGCAAAAATATATGCCTATGTACAGCGGAACAGAAAAATAAAAAGATTAGCACATGATTAATAAGTGTTAATTAGAGGCAAAAGGTATTTTAACAGGATATTGTCAATGTTATACATTCCCACACTGTTACTGAAATTATTTTTAAAATGGATAAATGCACATTCTGGAATATTCCTTTCAGTTATATCTGTGTTTTTAACGAGCGCTTTAGAACTATCCCACTTGATACTATGATTACATCTATACATATGGTTAAACAATGCATTAGAATTATTTGCTGTTCTACACGCATATTAATACTGTTTTACCCTAATGTCTAACGTTTTACCCGTTTGGCCTTATATTGAGTCCCATTGTGTACATCCGATCGAATACACACAACCAACCGCATTATCCGGGCTATTCTTTATTAGGCATGATTTAACAGTATTATTATACTTAAAGACTACATTGATACCAATTGCATTAAGTAAAGTCGAAAGATATTGAAAATTAACATGGTAAGGTAGGCCAAGGATATTTTTACGCTCAAATTCCTTTACAGTTACACTATTATAATACCTATTCTTGGCTTTCCTAAGGCAGTTATCTAGAAATGAAATAGGATAACACAATTTAGTACCAATATTTATGATATTGCATAACTCGGAATCTAAAAATTCAGGACTGACAACTCTCAATGCTCTAAGAAGCATAGCAGAGAAAATATAGAAGATTTAATCGAGGGATGTTGGTCAGAATGAAAATGCACGTAAGCGTTATTATTAGTAGGCTTACGAAAAACTTCAAATTTGAACTGATTCAAGCATCTCCAAATTTTTAGATCCACAAAAGATAGGCTTCCATCATTTTCTTTTTCAACCGTGAACTTAATAGATGGGACTAAATTGTTGAGCCTAACAACAGGAAACTGTGATAACTGCGAACACTGTATCGATAAGGAAGAATTGCATATCGATGGATTCAACTTACTAAGAGCGGATAGAACAGCGAGAAGTAAAGGTGGCTGTGCCATTTACGTACATGAGAGGCATATGACAGAGATGGTAATAAGTAAACCCAACAGCTTCGTGGAAACCCTTGCAGTGAAAATAGAGAAACTAAACATGGTACTGATAGTCATCTATAGACCACCAAACTTTCCAACTGAAAATTTTTCGGATGCCAATGATATCAGAACCCTAAAAAGGTCCGTAAACTCTCCATCCCCTAATATAATACTCTGCGGCGATTTTAATTTCCCATTTCTAAAATACAAAAAGGTGGGTAGAAATATATTTATACAGCAAGAAAAGGGGGGTACAAGAGAGGACCAGGAGCAAGCAAAAATGCTGATGGCTCTCACAAACGAGTTTATGCTGACACAGGAGATAACAGAAAATACCAGAAAAAATAACTGCCTAGATCTGGTATTCACGAATAACACGAACGTGATTGCTGATATAAAAATAACCCCAACTATTATCCCAGAATACATCATAATCGAGTTATCAACAAATATGGCGATAACATTAAAAGACAATACACATACGGAAGGAAGAAGCATATTTGGGGTTTCTAACTTAAACTCCAATACCATAATTTGATGAAGAAATCAGATCACACATGGCCCAAATGGAGTGGAGAACAGTCTTAGAGAATAAAACAACGGAGGAAATGCTAACAACCTTGGAAGAAAAGACGCTGGAAATTTTAGAAAAATATGCCTCGAAAGCACAGCCAAAAGGAAAGAAGAACTGGCTAGTGTCTAGAGAGGCAATATTCCGCAAAGAAAGGGAGTAGCGGCGAAGTTAGCTAATTATGGAGACAACAATGCCAGGAAAGCAATACAAGAAAAACTGGAGAATATCAATAGAGAAATACAAACCCTGATTAAGGGCCATACAGAGCGGGAAGAGGAAAAAGCGCTAAAAGCAATGAAGGAAAATCCAAAATACTTCTATAGCTATGCGAAAAAGAAAACAAAAAAGCACGCTACCATCGGGCCCTTAAGGAAAGGAAATAATGAACTAACAGACGATCTGAAAGAAATATCTGAAACATTGAGAGCCCAGTATGAATCGGTCTTCAGTGCCCCCAAAAGCGATAAAGCGATACCTGACACACATGCATTCTTCGAAGAGAAATTGCAAGGAGAATGTATAACAGACTTTGATTTTACCCCAGAAGATGTAGCGAGACCTATAAGACAAATGAAATCAATTCAGCTGTAGGTCCGGACAAATGGAACGCACTACTGATTAAAAACTGTAAAAATGAAATAGTTACACCTTTATACTGGATATGGAGAAGATCCCTAGACACTGGGGAAATACCGAGCATTTTTAAAAGAGCAAACATTGTCCAAAGGAGGGGACAGATCTCAAGCAAAGAACTATAGACCAGTGTCATCGACGTCCCACCTCACCAAACTATTTGAAAGAATAGTCAGAGAGAAAATCTATGACTTCTTGGAGACACTGGAAAGATTCAATGAAAATCAGCACGGATTCCGATCAGGAAGATCATGCCTATCACAACTTATAGAGCACTATAACAATATCCAAGATGCACTTGAAGGCAATAAAAACTATGATATCATATACACAGATTTTGCTAAAGCTTTCGGCAAATGCGATCATGGTATAATAGCACATAAAATGAAACATATGGGAATAACCGGCAAAGTAGGAAAATGGATCTACAACTTCCTCAGAGAACGTCTACAGGTCATCAAAATTCAAGGTGTATCGTCATCAGAATCAGAAGTACGCAGCTCAGTACCACAAGGTACAGTACTTGCCCCACTCCTGTTCATTATCATGCTAACAGACATAGACAGTAGAGTAAACAGCAACAGTATAATAACATCCTTTGCAGACGATACAAAGATTAGCAGAAAAATCAGCGATGCAAATGAAGTGGAGTCCTTGCAGAGGGACACGAACAAAATATACAAATGGTCAGAAGACAAGAGTATGACTTTTAATACCGAAAAATTTTAGCTCTTGAGATATGGTAGAAATGAGGAACTTAAACAGACTGCATATTATGCTCCAGATAGACAGGAAATTCAGAGAAGCACGAAAGCGGTCGACTTGGGGGGTAATAATGACCGATGATGCCAAATTTGAGACACAAAATCAGATAACAATAAACAAAGCAAAAAGAGTCGCGGGACAGGTACTAAGAACGTTCAAAAGGAGGAACAAGACAGTAATGATTCCCCTGCTGAGAACACTGATCATACCAAAACTTGAATACTGCTCAGTCTTGACGTCCCCATATAAAAAGGAAGAAATTAATAAACTAAAAGAAACGCAGAGACATTTCAATTTTCACAGCCAAGATTGATGGCTGCAAAGAACTCAACTACTGGGAAAGACTACGTAAACTAAATCTGTACTCCCTGGAAAGAAGAAGAGAGAGGTACACCATAATCTACCTATGGAAAATGATCGAAAAACTGGTACGAAACCTCAAACTAAACCCAATTACCATCCAAACAACGCTGGAAAATAGAAAAGGCAGAATGTGTAGTGTTCCCAAATTAAAGGCCCGACAGGGGACCTCCTCAACACTGAAGGAAAATAGCTTGGTTGTCAGGGGACCAAGACTTTTTAACCAGCTTCCAAAGGACCTCAGAAACGTTACAGGGGTCAAAGAGGGGTCAAAGTTGAAGTCTTCAAGAGAAGACTAGATGCTTGGCTCAGGACGGTACCAGATGAGCCGTGTGTACCTGGCTATGTGCGGTGGAGAGCGCAAGAGAGGAACTCGCTCCTCCACTAAGGCAAGGCTAGAGGCGGGCCCACCAGCTTCACCTTCGTGTGAAGAGAGCCCAGCACACGGAACCTAAACGAGGTTAACGAGGTATATAAAATTCACATAACATTAATAATTTACGAGTCTCTCAAAGTATCACATTTTTCTTCCATTTAAAAAAATGTTATACTTTTATATATATATATATATATATAAAATTATTTCACGAAAGTAACACGTGAAAAATATTTATGATGAATAAAATCACGAAGGAAAGGAAACACGAATGGTGCTCAAGCGCTTTCGTCTAATGACATCCTCAGGAACACTGAAGTACATAAAGGGTTACAGCCTATATATAGGTTACAGAAAAAAAAAAAACTATACATATATATATATATATATATATATATATATATATATATATATATATATATATATATATATATATATATATATATATATATATACAATAACGGAGAGATAAAAAAGAAAAAATTTAATTATTAAACAGTAAAGGATTGTGGGAGGAGCATACAAATTTGTAAGGAAAAACTACCGATTTTTAGCACAAGATTAGCACAAGATCAAATTAATTGTATCCAACCAATGTTATAGGAAAAAAAAAAAAAAAAAAAAATTTATACTGGAAATCTGCCCGGGTTTTAACACTTTGCCCTTCTTGTTTAGGTTCGATGTATATAAAAATAAATTTAAAAAAATACAAGTTATTTGAGTAGCATACAAGTTTACCAAAGATTTAGCGTTCTACTCTTCTTATCTAAATCTGTTCTGAAGGAATTCAAAACAACAGGATCGAGTTGAAAAAGACCTTTGCTTATGTTGAAGTTATTTGTGAGTTGGATAATGGCAGACTCAAGAATATTTCTATTAACAATGTTGCTAGAGTGAAATAAAACTGAAGCATTATTCCAATCAATACAGTGGGATAACTCTGACAAATGGATAAAAAGGGCACTGGACGACTGTCCTGTTCTAACGGAATATTGATGCTGTTTTATACGTGTGTGCAAATCCTTTCCTGTCTGACCTATGTAAAAGGAATCACATTGTTTACAACCAATTTTATAGATAATGCCTGAATTATTGGTAGGGCTATTTATTACTATGATATTTTTCACAATATTGTTATATGAAAATACTACATTAATATCCAAAAGTTTAAGTACATTAGGAATGCCTAAAAAGCCCGGGAAAAATGGAAGTACTAAAATATTTTTTGACAAAGTATGAGTGTTATTATTCACACGATAGAAAGTTCGTTTTGCCTTGTTGAGACAAGATTCATAAACGCAGATGGATAACACAGATCACTTCCAATACCGTTGATTTTTTCCAATTCGGCATCGATGTATTCCGGACTGGCGATCCTAAGGGCGCGGAGAAACATTGAAGAAAAAATGGCCTTCTTAGGGGGTGTCATGTCCCGAGTAAAAATGTACGTAGGACAAATTGTTTGTTTTTTCCGATAGATACTAAACTTAAAACCTGGCTTTCCCTATGTACACGCACATCCAAAAATGGGATTGAGTTGTCTTGTTCCACTTCTAAAGTAAACATAATGGAGGGGACTTGATCATTTAACTGAAGGAGGAAGTTATCCAGGTCACGATTCATGGGCCAGATACACAAAATATCGTCGACGTACCGCAACCAAGGGATGCCAACCCCCAGGATTCTCGGAATGTGAGTAATTTCGAAAAACTCCATATAAATATTGGAGAGGAGGGCGACAAGGGTTGCCCATGGCCATCCCAAAAACTTGTTGATAATACTCGTTATTGAAAGTGAATTTACAGTCTTTGATGCAAAGCTTAATAAGTTCCAAAACAATGTGTGAAGGTAGTGGCAGGTCATACTTATGTAATTCTCGGAGAGAAAGTCAAGCATATCGTCAATCGGCACTTTTGTAAACAATGAACAAACGTCAAAACTGATCAATCTATCGTTGGTTTCAGTACGTGCATTATTCAATTTTTCAGTAAGATCCATGGAATTTTTTACATGTGAATCAGAGATAGTTCCGAGAATGGGGGACAGGACTTTGACAAGCCATTTGGAGAGTTTATAAGTAATAGAGCCCACCGAGCTAATTATAGGGCGCATAGGGTTGCCAGGTTTGTGGGTTTTAATAAGACCGTAAAGATAGGGCAGAGAAGGTGAAGTGGACATGAAAAGCGGAATTAAGTCCTTGTGATCTTTGAGAATGCGTTTCAAGCCACTATTAAATGATTTGATGACGTTATCCTGCGGGTTCTTTCTAAGTTTGCTGTATGTGGCGGGGTCCTGGAGAAGCTCGTTCATCTTTCTGATGTAGTCCACTTTGTCCATAATAACTATGGTGTTAGCCTTGTCTGCTTTAGTAATATGGAGCTCCCCATCTTTTTATAATTGTGAGAGGCTATTGCGGAAACGTTTAGGAAAGTTATCTACGTAACTACTATTTGCCGCACTATAAACAAGGCCTTTAACTATGTTAAACAAATACTGAGAGAGATTACACTGTTTTTCAAAACAAGCGAGACTGTAACAAATTTGTAAAGCCGAAGGTTTTTTAACAATAAAAAAGGACATACCATATTCAAGGGCACTTTTTGCATCATCACTAATGTTTTTCGAAGAAAGGTTCAAAACACACTTTGAGCTTGCTTTTTTACTCCACTGACTATTTCGAATGAGACTTTTAATTTTTCGATCCAAAATGTTACGAAGTGAAGAAGTTCTCCGACGCAACTCGTTGTAAATTTCATCAAACAAAGGTTGGATCCACGGTTGGGGAATAACGGTCACAAAATTACGTTTGGCAATGCTTAAATTTTTGAAGGCAGACCATTCATTTTGTCTGGTAACTTCAATATGTTTCTTTAAAATTAATCTGCTGAAGTTGTTGAACGGCTCGGTGGGCTCTATTACTTATAAACTCTCCAAATGGCTTGTCAAAGTCCTGTCCCCCATTCTCGGAACTATCTCTGATTCACATGTAAAAAATTCCATGGATCTTACTGAAAAATTGAATAATGCACGTACTGAAACCAACGATAGATTGATCAGTTTTGACGTTTGTTCATTGTTTACAAAAGTGCCGATTGACGATATGCTTGACTTTCTCTCCCGAGAATTACATAAGTATGACCTGCCACTACCTTCACACATTGTTTTGGAACTTATTAAGCTTTGCATCAAAGACTGTAAATTCACTTTCAATAACGAGTATTATCAACAAGTTTTTGGGATGGCCATGGGCAACCCCTTGTCGCCCCTCCTCTCCAATATTTATATGGAGTTTTTCGAAATTACTTACATTCCGAGAATCCTGGGGTTGGCATCCCTTGGTTGCGGTACGTCGACGATATTTTGTGTATCTGGCCCATGAATCGTGACCTGGATAACTTCCTCCTTCAGTTAAATGATCAAGTCCCCTCCATTAAGTTTACTTTAGAAGTGGAACAAGACAACTCAATCCCATTTTTGGATGTGCGTGTACATAGGGAAAGCCCAGGTTTTAAGTTTAGTATCTATCGAAAAAACAAAAATTTGTCCTACGTACATTTTTACTCGGGACATGACACCCCCACTAAGAAGGCCATTTTTTCTTCAATGTTTCTCCGCGCCCTTAGGATCGATCGCCAGTCCGGAATACATCGATGCCGAATTGGAAAAAATCAACGGTATTGGAAGTGATCTGTGTTATCCATCTGCGTTTATGGAATCTTGTCTCAACAAGGCAAAACGAACTTTCTATCGTGTGAATAATAACACTCATACTTTGTCAAAAATATTTAGTACTTCCATTTTTCCCGGGCTTTTTAGGCATTGCTAATGTACTTAAACTTTTGGATATTAATGTAGTATTTTCATATAACAATATTGTGAAAAATATCATAGTAAAAAATAGCCCTACCAATAATTCAGGCATTATCTATAAAATTGGTTGTAAACAATGTGATTCCTTTTACATAGGTCAGACGGGAAAGGATTTGCACACACGTATAAAACAGCATCAATATTCCGTTAGAACAGGACAGTCGTCCAGTGCCCTTTTTATCCATTTGTCAGAGTTATCCCACTGTATTGATTGGAATAATGCTTCAGTTTATTTCACTCTAGCAACATTGTTAATAGAAATATTCTTGAGTCTGCCATTATCCAACTCACAAATAACTTCAACATAAGCAAAGGTCTTTTCAACTCGATCCTGTTGTTTTGAATTCCTTCAGAACAGATTTAGATAAGAAGAGTAGAACGCTAAATCTTTGGTAAACTTGTATGCTACTCAAATAACTTGTACTTTTTTAAATTTATTTTTATATACATCGGACCTAAACAAGAAGGGCAAAGTGCTAAAACCCGGGCAGATTTCCAGTATAATTTTTTTTTTTAATTTTTTTTTTTTTTTCTAAACATTGGTCGGATACAATGAATTTGATCTTGTGCTAATCTTGTGCTAAAAATCGGTAGTTTTTCCTTACAAATTTGTATGCTCCTCCCACAATCCTTTACTGTTTAATAATTTTTAAATTTTTTTTTTATCTCTCCGTTTATTATTATATATATATATATATATATATATATATATATATATATACAGGGTGGCCCAAAAAAAATGGCACCAATTTTGAGAAGTGATATCTCAATAACCATTGCAGCTAGGGACTTAAAAAAACAACCAAATGAAAGATAATTCTTTTCTCTTTAAATACGTATTCTATGGCTTGATGGTTATAAGCCCATATAATGCCCAAAATTGGCTTCCAAATAAAATATACAAAAAAAAGTTGCGCATTTATATTTATTCCTTGATCCTAATTTTAAATGAAATTTTTCTATTCCAGACCCCTCAAGATGGGATTGAGAGAATCTGATAAGAACATTATACAAGCACTACGTGAAGAAAAAGGATATTCATTAAACAGAATCCTTACGAATTTCCAAATAGAAATTGGAAAAAAAGAACTGTGGCACATTTTTTACAAAAACTTAAAGAAACCGGCAGCAGTCAACGGCGTCCGGGAAGTGGTCGACCAAAAAGTATTAGAACGCCAGAAAACATTGAAAAAGTAAATGAAATGGTTTAAGTCAAGAGAACAACCGGGAACAAGTAAAAGTGAACGTGAAGTGTGAAAGAAACCGGGATTTCACGTTCATCAGTACAGCGAATAATTTCGAATTATTCGCTGTACTGATGAACGTGAAATCCGGTTTCTTTCGCAACTTCACGTTCACTTTTACTTGTTCCCGGTTGTTCCTCTTGACTTAAAACATTTCATTTACTTTTTCAATGTTTTCTGGCGTTCTAATACTTTTGGTCGACCACTTCCCGGACGCCGTTGACTGCTGCCGGTTTCTTTAAGTTTTTGTAAAAAATGTGCCACAGTTCTTTTTTTCCAATTTCTATTTGGAAATTCGTAAAGGATTCTGTTTAATGAATATCCTTTTTCTTCACGTAGTGCTTGTATAATGTTCTTATCAGATTCTCTCAATCCCATCTTGAGGGGTCTGGAATAGAAAAATTTCATTTAAAATTCGGATCAAGGAATAAATATAAATGCGCAACTTTTTTTTGTATATTTTTTTTGGAAGCCAATTTTTGGCATTATATGAGCTTATAACCATCAAGCCATAGAATAAGTATTTAAAGAGAAAAGAATTATCTTTCATTTGATTGTTTTTAAGTCCCTAGCTGCAATGGTTATTGAGATATCACTTCTCAAAATGGTGCCACTTTTTTTGGGCCACCCTGTATTATACAGGGCGTCCAAAAAAATGTATACACACTTTAAATACTTATAAAGGCAGTGTTTATTAAAATACATTTCATTTTCAAAATGTAATAGAATCTACAGACATTATTTAATTGTTTTGTCAACGCCTGTTTTCAAACTGACGTCCGTTCTGGTCCAGGCACTGCTGATAACGCGAAGCAATGGAATCGCAAACATCACGAAACATTTCGTTTGGTATTTGTGTGCATTCTCGTTCAATGGCTGCTCTCAATTCAGCGACTGTTGCAGGTTTTATAGCGTAGACTTTGTCTTTTAAGTATCCCCATAAAAAAACGTCTAGTGGTGTGAGGTCTGGTGAACGCGGAGGGTATTCTACGAAACCCCTTCGTCCAATCCACATCCACATCGTGCCAAGTACCACTCGCAATACTCCACTTTCGGTCCGGATCATCATCATCATCTTCATTAATAGCATGGACTAATCTTGGAATGTAACTTTTCCATTGACAGCGCTTCAAAATGCGTTGGACAGACGATTCTGAAATTCCTACCTCACGACTCGCTTGCCGCACAGATTTTCTTGGACTTTGGTGATACGTTTCCAGTACTCTTTCTTGCTTTGTGGGGCTTGTCGATGTCCGTGGTCTTCCGGAACGCTTCTTGTGGACATTCTGAACAGTTCCATCGGCTTCAAACTTATCTCTAATTCGAGTGATGGTAAGTCGCGTTGGTGGATCTGTTTGAAACTCCTCCTAAACTGTCTTTGCACTTCAACTGCGTTTTCACACTTCCAGTAGCATTTTAGAATGAATTTCCTTTGTTCAAAGCTTAGTCTGACTACCATTATTAATTCTAATGGGTTTAACTTGGAAAGAAAGAAACATCAATTGAGCTATCAGCTGTTAAAGTGTGTATACATTTTTTTGGGACGCCCTGTATATATATATATAATGTAGTTTTTTTTTTTTTTCTGTAACCTATATATAGGCTGTAACCCTTTATGTACTTCAGTGTTCCTGAGGATGTCATTAGACGAAAGCGCTTGAGCCCATTCTGTGTTTCCTTTCCTTCGTGGTTTTATTCATCATATATATACTGTATATATATATATATATATAAGTATAAAAAAATTTTAAATGAAAGAAAAATGTGATACTTTGAAAAACTCGTAAATTATTAATTTTTCGTGAATTTTAAAGGATGTACTTAATTATTAATTAATAATTTTGCCATACTTTGAAGAATTACACTTTACACTTTACGACACTTTGATCAATAGCCAAAAGGCCGAGAATTTGCGATAACAAGAGCATAATTATAAGGTCATAAAACTCAAGGTACTAATTTTATTGTCTGCATATAACTCTTTTGTATTATATTTAATACATATTATTTTAAACTGTATTAGTTAAGTAAATTTTTGATGAAGAAAGTATGTCCTCCAAAATGAGATTAAGCCTTTGATTGTATGTATTAAAAGATGAAAGAAAAGCATAATCAATCCATCACTTTTACTTCAAATATCGTGCTGTTCTGCTCCTTCGTTCAAATACTGTATATGCAAATATAGTGACAATACTTATTGATAAAACTGTATAAGTTAAGCTATTCCGTTTGAATAGCTGTTGAGAGAGAGAGAGAGAGAGAGAGAGAAGAGAGAGAGAGAGAGAGAGAGAGGGTTTGATTAACTTTTTTCGTAACAACAAAGGTTATGCGAGACGGAGGGAACCTACAACTTTACGTGTGATCCGAATCACGGGTCGCTACAGCATCTGGACACCGAGGACAGTCTCCCATCCAACTACTATCCAGACCCACTGTAGCTTAATTTCGCTGATGTACTGTACGAGAAGAGTTGTTATACGTACGACATTTCCACAACGTAGCCAGAGAGAGAGAGAGAGAGAGAGAGAGAGAGAGAGTTTTGAAGTAAAATTAAAATATCATGTGATAATTTCTGAATTTCATGTTCTCTGCAAGTGACTCCTCTTAATGGTACTTAAAAAACGGACTGCGAATTCGAATGAATTTTAGTTATGGAAAAATGGGATTGGTGTTCAATGACATTATACAGGAAATACCATCGGTACCTTAATCCTATACGACTATTTCCTCGCTGCAAGTAGAAGGATTTAAATGCAGCATTAAGCTGGCATATAAGAACACCATCTGGGTTTTTTTTTCTATATTAAAAAGAATGTTCGTGACAAGTTACAGTAAGGCCTCCCGCACGCAGGATCGTCGTCTCGCGACTCACGACTCGAGTCGCGTGTGATTTTACATTGACAGAATGGGAGCCTCGTACGCTGCAGCGACGGCGACGCGATTCTAGGGAATCGCGTCGCGGTCGCTGCAGTGTGCGGGCCTCCCATTCTGTCAATGTAAAATCACACGCGACTCGAGTCGTCAGTCGTGAGTCGCGAGACGATCCTGCGTGCGGGAGGCCTTACTGTAACTTGTCACGAACATTCTTCTTCATTCTTCACTCGAGTCGTCACGACCAAAGTCGTCAGTCGCGAGACGATCCTGCGTGCGGCCGTCCTTAGTCAAATTTGGGTATATAAAATTCACTACAGCGTCATTTCTCGTGAAGTATATCGCGCGCTATATATTTTCATATATTTATATTTTCATATATTTATACAACTTAATACTGGGGAGTATTACAATTTTTTTAAAGTTACTTTTAGAATATATTCCAACCGGAAAATGGCTAAAGGCTTCGGTCACGCGGAACACAACGAGTTTGATGGTAATTTTTTTTTTTATGAACACACATGCACATATTTCAGTTTGTAACTCAAAATGCAAAGAATAAATAATTTAAAAATGTGGAAATGCTAACCTAAACTGATCCAAATTCGATGAATTTGAAGTTGATAGTTAATTAAAACGTGGGGGGTGGGAGGAAGCAGTGCCTGTAAATTTTTTGCGAGTGTCTAATGTGCCCTAAATACTATTTAGTGTACTCTTATTCGAGTGAATTACTATTTAGTAATAATAGTAGTAGTAGTAGTAGTAGTACACACACACACACACACATAAATACATACATACATTATACATTGTTTAAAAACCCATTTCCGAGAATGAAATACTCGGTTCAGCTATGTGGACAGTGATACATACTCATAGGATCATCATCACTATAAATACACTATAAATAAAACTGTGGTATTTTCAAATTTATTCACATTTAGAGTTCATTTCACATTTATAGTAACATAAAATTTCGTTCAAATGACAAATACGACTTTAAAATTCAAAATTCAATGGTTTGCGTATTATCGCTTTCAAATTCATGTTTTATTTTGACTGGTAAAGTTTCTCTTTAGTTAAACAATGAACAATTAACGTGAGAAATAATTAAATGCGCTTTTGTATATTTGTTGTTAAATTTAACCTACAACCTTTTGGAAGTTTTTTGCACATTAATATTTTAATCTCTTCTGTCCAGATTGGTCATCTTCAGTCATACTTTGAATATTCAAATTGTTTACGAGATATCTAACTATTATTGAACTACGAAATAACTGCACGTTTCCTGTTTTGGTTAATTTAACATCAAAAACACGGAGTTCTGAAAATAAATATTTCAGCGGAGACGCGTGTTGGTTGGCATTGGTTGCGTATATCCATATTTCGATGTGAACGATGTTCTCCGGCAAAATATTTCATGAAATATCAGTAACAACTTGTATTATGTATGTATATACAGAGAGAGTGATGTTATTAATATTTCATATATGATGTATATTTGGTTGCTATGAAAACGACTAAAAATATGCTGAAATACACTGTAAAAAATCCGTAAGGTAACAGATAGGGAGTTTGTTACAGCTCTTGATATTCTGTGATTTTGAATTTATCGTAAATTCTATATTTTCACGGAGTAAAATAACTGAAAATTACATCTGGGCGGAATATAAATTACTCAGGAGAGCCACAAACCGGCACGGTGCTCGGGCCAAACGAATGCGGCCCTTCGCGCTAATTCCTAGCTTATTATTACCAGCACCATCGGGATTCGAACCCCCGTCGTAAGTGTCTTCACTTCATCTATAGGAAACTCTGTATAATATACCCACTGAGCTATGGTCACTGCCCTGGATGTAGTAAATTAACAGAAAAGTCGGGGTATGAAAATTCTTTTGTATCGTGTAACAGATTGTCCGCGTGTTCAATGGTTTTTCCATTACGTGGTCGTTCATGGACCCAGGTACTAGTCAATACGCGTTGTTCAATCGTATAGTTGCTGCTATTACACATTTCAAATGGGCCTGAAAGAAAAACGAAAATCAGTTAGTATTTTACTGGGGTGACAAAACACTGTGAACACCCTGTAGATGTTGAAAATGAGTTATGACGAAACAAAGGTTTGTAAACTATAAATGGCATCCAATATGTATTTCATGATTACAGAACATCCGGTTTTTCGCCATACAGGCGTAACAGTAAATTTACACTACAGTCTCTTTTGTTCTTCGCGCAGATACAACCATACAAAGAAGAAATTAACAGGAAACTTGTAATTCAATGACGCCATTACACATAGCCGTTTTTCCAACAAGTTTGTTTTTGTTTGTTACAGTAATTTATGCCCTCTGTGTCTATGAAACTCTCGCTGTTATATAGGTTAAAGTCACGGTAGACTCTTCTCTCTCTCTCTCTCTCTCTCTCTCTCTCTCTCTCTATATATATATATATATATATATATATATATATATATATATATATATATATATATATATATATATCAGGTCATCCTATAAGTAATGTCGTTTTTTAGATTGGAATTTGAAGGACAAAAAAAACTCAACTGAAACTTTTTAATCTAGTATATATTTTTCATCGGAATCAATGACACTCTGCCAACGTCCTACAAGCTTTTCAATGCCATGTTTATAAAATTCAGGCGGTTTTGAGGCAAAAAACGTACAAAGACTGGTGTGCTGGTCATCTAAAGATGTACAGGGTGTCCGAGAATTATCTGTACAATTTTTGGCTGTTATTAAAAGTCAACCATGAAGTGCAGAAATTCCAGTGTTGTCCCATTTTACAGAGAATCTCATTAAGTTTTTTCTGATACCAAGTTTTGACAAGTTTTTCAGAAATTCCAGTGTGTCCGAACATTATCTGTACAATTTCATCTTTTAATAAAATTCTTGATAGCACACGTAAAATTCTTAAACAAGATTATTTAGAATCTGTATTTTCAAAAGTTTATTTTATTAAAGTAGCGTTGTTACAAACATTCGATATGTGCACCATTAGTGATTCGCAAAACATCCAATCGATACTCCAAATGTTGCCATGTACGCTGCAGCATATCCACATCAATTCGCTCAATAGCAGCTGTGATTCTTGCTTTTAAATCATCAATGTCTGTCACCCGCGTACATTTCTAAAAAACTTGTCAAAACGTGGTATCAGAAAAAACGTAATGAGATTCTCTGTAAAATGGGACAACACTGGAATTTCTACACTTCATGGTTGACCTTTAATAACAGCCAAAAATTGTACAGTTAATTCTCGGACACCCTGTATACTGTTTCTCGTCAAGATAGTTTTGCAGACTCTTGAAGAGATGATAATCTGAAGGCGCAAGGTCTGGAGAATATGGAGGATGTGGAAGTGTTTCCCACCCAAGCTCTTCAATTTTTGCAGAAGTGATCCGAGCGGTATGAGGACGTGCGTTGTCGTGGTGGAACACGATTCCTTTCCGATTAACCAAAGAAGGTCTCTTTTCTTTTAGTGCACTGTTCAATCGATCCAGTTGTTGACAGTATGCTTGAGCGGTGATTGTTTGGTTGTGTGGTAAGGTTTCAAAGTGTATTACACCACCTTTATCCCACCAAACACTAAGCAACACCTTCCGAGGGTGAATAGTGGTTTTGGCTGTGGTGTCGCTGGTTCTCCTGCTTAACATTCTGGTACAGTATCCACTTTTCATCACCAGTCATTAAACGGTGCAAAAACGGATCTTGGAGTTCACGGGAATGAAGAGCTGTGCTAATGTTTACCCGCACCCTCAGATTGTCGACCGACAATTCATGTGGCACCCATTTTCCTAACTTAAGCACTTTCCCGAGTTGTTGCAAATGTCGATGGATGGTGGACGGGGATGAATTGAGTTTTTGGGACAATTCTTCGACAGTTGTTGAACAGTCTTCTTCAAGTGCGGCTAACAGCAGGTCATCATCAAACTCAGCAGGCGTCCAGAGCGTGCTGCATCTGTCAAACAGCAGTCACCATTCCTAAACTTTTGAAACCATCTTTGACATTTCCTCACATGCAGAATATCGTTGCCATAAACGTCCTGAATTTCGCGTTGCTTCAATAGCACTATTCCCTTTTTGAACTCGTAAAGCATTATATGCCTGATATGCTCTTCTGATACCGTCATGTTTATGAAGGGTTCACATAAAGCAAACACACGTCTTCACTGGTCAAGGTCTGTAAGTATGTAGCGAAACACGATAGATCTCCTTGTAGATATAATCTTCGAAAAATTTATGCTTAAACCGAGTAGGACTAGTTTAAATTTAATCTATCGTAAAAACGACATTACTTATGGGATGACCTGATATATATATATATATATATATATATATATATAGAGAGAGAGAGAGAGAGAGAATTCTGACATTCTCAAATCTTAATACATTAATTTCGGGCGAGAAACTTATTTTTCTCTTCAAGCGAGTGTCCCGTCGTGGTCATGTTGGAACTGCACTCCACGTCGATCAACAAGTTAAACGGCACTGGATCTGGGTTGCATTTGGATAGGGGACCGTCCTCTGCGTCTAGATTATGTAGCGACCCGTAGTTTGGATCCTACGTAAAACTGTAGGTCCGTTCCGTCTCATGACCTTTACTATTACGAAGAAAGTTAAACAACTCCAAAATCTAAAAATAATAATAATAATAATAATAATAATAATGATAATAATCTCGTGAGGTGATTACGATGTTTGACGGAAAATTCATTCACTCTTTTGGATTCTGACATTTGCTCATATGAATCCAATTCAAGTAAATTGCTATACTTTTATTATGAAAAGGTGCAAACCATGACAGGCACGAGTGATGTAATAAATATACATTATTATACGGGGTGCTCTAAGAGTTACTGTGCACCGTGACCATATATAACGTAAGTGGTCGTGATGTAGTGATTGCTCAATTACCCTGTATACTATATTTATTATATTATTATACAATAAAGTAATTATTTATTTTAAATATTGGTATATTAACTTCCTCAAATTAAAAAAAATTAATACAATACTCGGGTAGTGCGGATATAATAAAAATTCATAAATACAGGGCTGATTGGAAAAAAATTTATTTATATATATATACAGTGTGTATATATATATATATATATATTAAAAATTAATTAGACCTTTAGACATCTGTTACAAAATTTCCACTTGGGGATAAAACCCCACCTCTCGATGCAAAATTTAAACTTTGGTAACCTATTAGATGTCAAAATACGTTAAGGAAAAGTTCCCCTCACAATTAGTTCCAAATTGAGGACCGCATAGACACTAACCGGGTATTACTGGCTGTCTTTTTGACCCAATGTCCCAAAAGGGAACCTATATACGATCAACGCTAGCAATCATTTATTACTTTGAACGTTTTAAAGTTACAAAAAGACCATTTTCGATGTTTAGATGTAGTACTTTCACAAGTTCTCATTTATGTTGAAGGGGAGATAGTTGGCCTTTGTGAGGGTTACTAGAACTCCCCTCTTTGAGAAATTGGAACTGCAGAAGTACAAAAAAGTTATGTTTTTAATGCAATTGAATGCTTGTTCCTGCTGCATAGTTGAGCCCGGGTATCTTTCCTCTATACTGAAATACGTTGCTTTCTACAAAATTACTACTACTACTTTTGCCTTCTCTCACTTACTGCTGCTGCTATTCTTCCTCTTCTCCTTATTCCTTTTATATATTTGTTGATCGTTTAACCAACCAACTGGCTCCTGCAAAAAAAAAATGTATATTTACAACTATAACAATTATATTATGAAGAATACTATTTGCATCAATGTTTCGTGAATTACAATTATATATTATTATTATTATTATTATTATTATTATTATCATTAATGATAAAAATAACATCACAGAACCGAAAATACACAAATCACCATTGCTTGTAACTCGGTAGATAATAACAATTTCCTTACAACCGAAGTATATATATGTTTCATAAGATGTGGGACACACTTTCAGGATGAATTCAGGACCTGAAAACATTGAAAAAAGTTTATATAAACATATGCCCGAAATCGCTTTGTTTCCGAGTTACAGCCCGTTATGTGTTCCAGCAAGTATCCGCCTTACCTTTCAAGGAAGTGCTCAAACTAACCGCCTTGCGCTTGAATACACGTCTGAACACGCCTCGTCATAGACTGCCTGACGCATTCAAACATTTCAGGTATTGCTCGGATTTTCTGGCATCTTTGTTCTACACGTTGGCGAAGTATTTCAACTGTCAATGGGTGTCATTTAAACGATGGATTTCAGATGAGCCCACACGTAAAAAACGAGTGGATTCAGGTCCGGGGAGCGAGCAGGCCACGCAATGGGCCCTCCACGGCCTATCCATTTATCAGGGAATTGGTCATCCAAATAGTCTCTGGCTACTCGACTAAAATGAGGCGGAGAACCGTCATACGTAAACCACATACGGCGTCGGACACCAAGAGGAACTTCATCTAGTAAATCGCTTAAATCATTCGTTAAAAAATTGGAATAGGATTCTCCTGTTAATCTTCCAGGCAAAACAAAAGGACCGATTAAGTTGTCAGCAATAATCCTGCCCATACATTGATACTAAGTTGTTGTTGGTGCCTTGACTGAATGATGGCATGCGGATTCTCTTCGGCTCAGTGATGAGTGTTGTGAAAATTGATCACGCCACTTCTTGTGAAGGCAGCCTCATCGGAAAACAACACGGAGGATAGAAAAAGAGGATCGCGAGCACGCTGTTGAAGGAACCAAGTATAAACAGCCTCTCGTGGTGGGAAATCAGCTTCAGTAAGGCCTTGTACTCTCTGAATGTGATATGGGTAAAGCTGTTGTTCCCGTAAAATTCTCCACACAGTTGTGTATCTTACACCCTCTGCTGCTGCTATCCTTCGGGTGCTGACACCAGGATGTTCCTCCACGCGATTCAGGACCCGCTCCTCCAACTCAACAGTTCTGGCGCTGATTGGTCTATCACCATCTGAAACTCGCTTGTTGAATAATCCTGTATCACCAAGACGCTCGTCTATTCTCTGAAAGGTCTTCTTATTTGGCAGACGGCGATTCGGAACCCTTTTCGCATACAGACGTCTTGCTGCGGCCTCATTACACTCGGCAAGTCCATACATGAGATGCATGTCTGCCATTTCTCTGTTTAAATAAGCCTACATTCTCATTTCAAATGCACATTATCACTGAATAGCACAAAAACTTTAAGTTTTTTTTCACTGGACTGCACTTATTCACGGTAAGAAGTTACGAATACGAACAGTGAAACACCGCGATGCACCTCTGACTGACTGATGGCTCTACACTCAACGATATTGAAAGATGTCATAGAGTGTACGAAACATTACAATCGGCAAGGCCATACATGAAATAAGTCTCGTACACACTCACAAACATTGTCGGCAAGCAGTGTTTGTAAACAGTTTGTGGAAAGAATTGCTGGAACACAAAACGGGCTGTAACTCGGAAACAAAGCGATTTCGGGCATATGTTTGTATAAACTTTTTTCATTGTTTTCAGGTCCTGAAAGTGCGTCCCACACGTTATGAAACACCCTGTATATATATATATTATATATATATATATATATATATATATATATCCCGATGGTGCTGGAAATAAAAGTTAGGGCAAAGTACTGAGCGCTGTATTATGTTTTTGGCCCGCTTTATTGATTATATTATTATTAAATAAACAAAACACTTTCGAAGCATTTATGCCACAAAGTTTACATTTAATGGACACCCATAAAATTTTCGATAATATCGAATTCAAAATTACAATATTTTTTGTAAACTTTTATATTCAATTAATTTATTGTACTTTAAATTAGTTTCAATTGATGACAACAAGAAAAAGAAATTTCATCCCATTATTTGAAATAAAATTCCAAACAAAATAACGTATATTGAAATGAATATACAGTGTGTGTATATATATATATATATATATATATATATATATATATATATATATATATATATATATATATATATATATATATACAGGGGGCCCAAAAGAAATGGCACCAATTTCAGAAGTGATATCTCAATAACCATTGCAGCTAGGGACTTAAAAAAACAACCAAATGAAAGATAATTCTTTTCTCTTTAAATACTTATTCTATGGCTTGATGGTTATAAGCCCATATAATGCCCAAAATTGGCTTCCAAAAAAAATATACAAAAAAAAGTTGCGCGTTTATATTTATTCCCTTTATTTTTTCTAATTAATTATCTTCTAATTTACTGTCTTTAAACGAAGTTCTGTGGTTTTAAGTTAAACCTAATTTTCAATAAATGGCTCAATCTGCCCTCCATTATGGTCAACCACAGCCTGTAATCTCGCCCTCCATTTTGAAATTGCCTTTGAGATCGTCACTTGTGAGAGATTTTCCCATGCAGCCTGAATTCGTTCACGAAGATGGTTCACATCACGGATTTTATGACCATGGTAGACTTCTCTCTCTAAGGCAGACCACACAAAGTAGTCAATGGGGTTTAGATCTGGGCTGCATGGTGGCCAATTATTTGGTTCGATAAAACCAGGACAAATTATTGAGAAATGTTATTGTTTCCTTGGCTGTATGAGATTGGGCTCCATCTTGCATGAACACAAAATCAGTGCTCGTCTCCTTGATCTCTGACAACATTGGAGACAAAATGTCATTACAGTAGTAAATTGAGTTAATTTTAACGCCTCGCTGAATAAAAATGATGGATGTTTTGTTCTCAGATGACGCTGCAAGGGAAACCATTATCGAATCTGAAAAGTGTTTTTTTTCACGCAAAAGTCGTTTTGGGTCAACATGAGGTTTTGTCGCCACTGCTGCACGAAACCCGATCATTTTGGGTATTTCGTGGTGTTTCGACCGTAAATCGTTTCTCATCAGAAAACCAAATTTTTTTCACAGACTCATTTGACCGAAATCTTCGCAATAGATTTTTACATCGATGGAAACGTTTTTCTTTCACAGGCTCCGATAAAGCAGTAACCTTCACCCTCAAATGTTTTCAACCCAAGATCTTTTCGAATTATTCGCTGTACTGATGAACGTGAAATCCCGGTTTCTTTCGCAACTTCACGTTCACTTTTACTTGTTCCCGGTTGTTCCTCTTGACTTAAAACCATTTCATTTACTTTTTCAATGTTTTCTGGCGTTCTAATACTTTTTGGTCGACCACTTCCCGGACGCCGTTGACTGCTGCCGGTTTCTTTAAGTTTTTATAAAAAATGTGCCACAGTTCTTTTTTTCCAATTTCTATTTGGAAATTCATAAAGGATTCTGTTTAATGAATATCCCTTTTCTTCACGTAGTGCTTGTATAATGTTCTTATCAGATTCTCTCAATCCCATCTTGAGGGGTCTGGAATAGAAAAATTTCATTTAAAATTAGGATCAAGGAATAAATATAAATGCGCAACTTTTTTTTATATATTTTTTTTCGAAGCCAATTTTGGGCATTATATTGGCTTATAACCATCAAGCCATAGAATAAGTATTTAAAGAGAAAATAATTATCTTTCATTTGGTTGTTTTTTTAAGTCCCTAGCTGCAATGGTTATCGAGATATCACTTCTCAAAATTGGTGCCATTTTTTTTGGGCCACCCTGTATATACACGGTGAACCAAAAGTAGGTGGACAGTAGGTTGAATACGGTTTGTGTTATATTATATTATAACTATGGTGTTCATTATAACTATGGTGTTTGTGTTATATTATATTAAATATTATAACTAAATTTATTTAAATTTTATTTTGTATTATAGTGTACAAAAAAATTAAATATGTATTCTCAAAATAAACGTTATCATTTACTGTCCACCTACATTTGGTTCACCCTATATATATATATATGGTATGAATTTCACAATGAAACACGTGAAATGAATAAACAATACAAAACCACAAGGAAAAAGAAAAATTATTCAAAGGCCTTTCGTGTATTCAGAAGTACACCCTGCCAGTACTTCTGAATACACGAAAGGACTTGGAATAATTTTTCTTTTTCCTTGTGGGTTTGCATTATATATATATATATATATATATATATATATATATATAAGGTACAGTAGAGCCTGTAAACTCGTTTTCCCACTGTGTGGGGTTGCGAGTGCCTCAAGGGTCACCTGAGCCCGAACAATTTGACAGGGTGAGTGGTCGGTTCAACTTAACCCATGAGCCAGCAGCAAGGAGCGAACCCAGAGCCCCACCGCCCGAGTCTGACACCGATACAACTGAGATACCAGGTTCTCTCTCTCTCCATATATATATATATATATAATCACTGATGGAAATTATATAGAGTACTGTAAAAAAATAATAAGTTTTAAGCAGTAAAAGTTTATTACTTTTGTTGTCATTAGTAAGACGAGTGTAATTAGTCTTTTTTTTATGAAGTTTTTATACCCACACAACTGTCGAAACCCCAACACCAAAAAGAAAAAAAACAACTTAAAATGAGTGGATAATTAAAAAAAAAAAAGTATTCTTAAATGTCATTTATTTAATAAATAAATTAATTGAATATTACGTATATAAAAGTAAAGTTTTAATTTTGAAAAGATTGTGTAGTGTGTAAAATACTCGAGAGCATGCTGGGCTCGTCACAGCGAAGATGAGATACGAAAGGTTGGTAGGTAGGTAGATAAATAGATAAATATATGTTTAACGTACGTATCTTATATATTATTTAACATTTATAGGTTAACTTCGACAATTTGTCGTTACTAAATAATACCTAAAAATTAACTCGCGTACGAAAAGACACCATTTCCAGAAAAACAAATGTATTTTTATCGTAATAGGCCACGCTGGCTTTCTCGGGTTAAAGTTTCAGTTCCAATAAAAAAGAAAGACGTTTCTTTGCTCTTTCATCTCAATTTGCCACCCTCAGTAACGAAAAATAATTAAATTTTACGATATTTTGGCTAATGATGTTGTTATCTTAGAAATCTATGCGAACTGTTTAAGAAAATATCTTAGTGTTTTTTATATTGTCTCTGTTGAACTAAAGAACTAAAGGAACTAGTAAATACATTTTAATTCATCAGAATTAGTAAAACATACTTATTCATACTTAGTTTATAAGATTGGTTAAGTAACATAAACAGAGACTTTGTTTTCCTCGCGTTATCATCAGCCATTTCTTTCTTCAGACTTAGTAAGGTTTTTACAGTGAATTTCTACAATTCCCACAAATGATGACAAGATTTACGATATCGGCGTTATATTTTATACTTTTATATAATAATAATAATGACAAGGTACGTTCAGATGGCGTTTATTGACGTTTGTTATTATTGCCTTTGACACGTATTTCGTATGATTCAAACGTTTCAATAACGGTAAAATCTGAACTAAACTAAATCTTGTTTCTCCTTTTTTTTTTATCACGACTGTACATATACTCCCGATTTCCCTTAAAAGCGTACATTTTAAATCGGCTTCACGCGTGATCGACTTTACATTCTATCGACATTATTATTATTAGGTTAGATTAAGTTATTTTTAGGTGTCGACGTTTTGGTCTCGTCGACGAAATCGGTATAAGTCCTTATAAACAATTGTATATTATTGTATTGCGTTAGAGAATGATATTAAATAAATACAAATTATACTCATTTCGTAAAAAATCTAATAAAACATTAGTTTTCACACGTTTCTGTTCTTATTTCCTAACCGATGAGAGGTGGAGAAGAGTGTAAACGGAAAGGGAATAAAATAGAGTTGTTTGATTTTTAACAAAAAAAATTCGAAATTTTGGATATCGATAAAGATTTTGTTCTATTTTTATTCTCTCTGAAATTTGCGATACTCTCTTTGCAGATATCAAAGTTAGGTATAATTAGGTAAAAAAAATTAGGTTAGGTTAAATAAAATTTAGGCAGGGTTAGGTTAGATGGTTTTATATTTTGTCGTCGTCTTTGTTTTGGGGGATGGAGGCAAAGATTTTGGTCGAAAAATGTTTACTAAATTTAAAAGGCATTTTCTAACTGAAAAAATGAGGTGAACACTTCTAATTTTTGCCTTCTACTGTAGTTAAGAAAGTATATAGCTTTGATTTTTCGCTCAATGTCATATAGATTCCATATAACACTTTCCTTATGACTTTTTAAAACTACGATGTACGCATGGGGGTGTCGATAAAAAAAAGTGATTTTTTTAAATTTAACCATGATTGGTCCTTTCAGAAGAAACACTTTTAGAACATTGATCGATTCCAAGTATTCACGAAGAACAATTTGAGTTTAGAAGAGTCCGCATTAGAAGAGTTTAGAAATTTGAGTTTAAAAGAGTCCGCATTTAGACAAAGATAAAAATGGAGTGTTACCCACTGTTTTAGAAGTAAAATTTACATAAAAAATTGATGGCCCTCAAATTAGTTAATTATTATTATAATATACTATGTAGCCAAAGTACCTTATTCTGTCCCTGTCACTGTGCTTGAGTTAATAAATTTTATTACTAGCCATAACGAGGGTCAGAATAAATAATAATAATAATTATCAGCCCATTACAATAACTTCTGTAGTGTTATTATCAACATCATCGGGATGCGAACCCCTGACCTCGGTATCTTCTTCACTTCACGCTGCTGGCGAGAGTCCAGATAGTAGGGTGGTCTAAGGAAGTGTGACTTCTGATACCTCGCTCGAGAGACGCTGGTTCGATTCTCGTTATAACTGCAACTTCTCCAAACTGTAAATTAAAAAAGAATTAGGATTTGGTCTACATCGTATAATAAATATTTCTTTATTTATAACCCACAATTATTGTATAGTTATTTAAAACAAATTGCGTATAATTTATAAAAAAAGAAAAAAGAAAAACAACAACGTGTCGTTTTTCAAGACTGGAAAAACTGTTTCTACATCTTTTGAGGCTATTTCGTTTAGTCTTTACGCTGAAACAATACAGACTATTATGAAATTAGGCTCTGAGAATCTGCCCTTTTAACGATATATCAAAATGGTAATTCGGATTAATGTTCTCTCAGTGATTAATGATTCATAGATCTTTTAAGAGATTATCTTAAAAACTGACACTTATCAATTAAGTATTCAAGGATGAGATATGTATTTATAATAATTATATACGCCACAAACGTTACATATTTAATTTCCAAGCACTATAAACGGATTGTATACTGTGTGTGTATAATTAGTTAATAATAAATAGGAAAA
>JAJOZX010001029.1:760000-767500 GCA_023014485.1 Bathynomus jamesi | reverse complement strand
CTTTTGGCTGGCGATAGAAGTGAAAAAAGTAGTTCGCTTCATAAGGTTTTCAACCATACTTCTAGTGTCGTAAGGTCATTATAACCCAAACCACGCGATAGAGGAAGGGTGAAAATAGTGATATCCATCAAAAACACATTTTCGCCCGTGGTGGCGCTTAGGTACCTTAAGACGCGCGACCCCTCAATTATATGTTTATTTATATGAAACAAATTTTGACTACTGTTACCAGGTTTTAGTTGATATATAGTACCTACTATATTTTAGTTACTTGTACTAAATTTTAGTAATAATAACGAAAGTTTGTTCTTATAAGAAACAGGTAATAAATAGATCACTTCACTACTTTTTTATTATTATAAAAACTAAAAGATTTTACTCGTTTTATTTAGTTGTGTTCAGTATTTTATGAGTGTTACAAATTTTCACACATTTTGTCTCCTCTCTCTCTCTCTCTCTCTCTCTCTCTCTCTTCTCTCTCTCTCTCTAGAGATAACAACACTAATACTAATACTAATAATTTGCATTATAATTATAGAAAAAATAAGAAACGTATCTTCAATCACGCGACACTCGAAAATTGAGCTAAATTATGCTTATTAAAAGAGTTTATTTTTAATAATTTTTGGGGCGAATGTGCTTTTGATGCAATTAACAGGAATTAATATCCGGTGTGTCATTCCGGAATGGGAAAATAGTCTCCGAAATGAGTCAATTTCGGAGACTTTTTCGCTTCCTGAGACGCCCACTTTGAACTGGATTAAAAGTGTATATAATATATAAAGGAATTTGTTTGCCTATAAACAGGTGGTGTGTATATATATATATGTTAGATAATTTGAATTCACTAAACTTTTTTCTGTATATTTCAACTCTCTCTCTCTCTCTCTCTCTCTCTCTCTCTCTCTCTCAATATACAGAGAGTCCAGTGTATTATAAAAACATATGTACAGTATATACACATAAGTTATGATTTATGATACAACACTTGTGTTCCATTTTTAACAGTTCTGAGAAAATCCACACAACTCGTATACACCGTATAAATGAAAGTAATTACTCAGAACGCAGTGCGCAGATCATTAGCTTAAAAATCAGTATTAAATAATAATAATAATATTATTATTATTATTATCGTTATTTATAAATTACCTTCGTTTACTCTTGTTAAAAGTTATAGTTTTAAGTTTAAGTTTGGAGGAACACAATACAGTACAGTTGAAAACATCGTGTAATTTGGTGTCCATAATATTCTCTTCTCCTAATTACGATTACGTTTATAAGTGCTTTATTAATGCCAGTGGTTGCGAAGGCTTTTGATCACTCCAATCTGTCGAAGGTCCTTTTTAATGATAATTACTGCAATTGCTATTACTATACTGCCAGTAATAATATTATTAATTTTTTGTTTTATTTATACGTGTACCATCAGTTCCAAATGTCGAAATACACACTGGATCACACTTACCTTACGGCCCAGTGTGTTCCGACTATTCGAACCCATTGTGGTACAAGGAACAGATAATTAATGAATATAATAAGGAATATATAAAAAGTAGATCAATAAAGGATTATATATATATATATATATATATATATATATATATACATTCAACTGCAAAGAACACGCAGTGTTGGAATGGGCTTAGTTGACAAATCTTTTTAAATAATTCAGGACATAGACTTTATTTACAATAAGTTAAAAGGGAGGAAGAAGGCGGAAAATTAAGTATAAAATATCATGGCTGTTCACACTGGATGCTGTATGAGACAATATAAAAAAAAAATGGAAGTATAACTAGAAATTCCATATATTTCTACTGCATACACGTGTAGGCTTCATCTAAGATTGCAAAAAGCATTCTTTCTTTTTTCTAGGAATATAGAATATGTATGGGTAGAGTAGGTGTTTATTTTTTCTAATTTTAAACATGTTGATATTAAGCAAAAATTTCACCGCTTTACAGGAACAAAATTATTTCTCTCTTTTATTGATTGGTTTACTACCTCTCATTCACCATCATATTCTCATTCGATTCCGCGCCCAAAAATGGGAAAGTGAGAAAGTGAAAATCTCAAACGAGGCATTTTCAAATCGGTCTATTCCCACTTCGTGTCATTCTCATCCACGGCCTTTCCCACTTTTGTCCGGGTTAGGTTAGGTTAGGTTAAGTTATGACTGGTTAGGATACGATAAATTAGGTTGTGATTAGTTAGGCTAATGTTAGGTTAGGTTATGACTGGTTAAAATAAGTTAAGTTAGGAAATATTAAACATTCCCACTCAGCACCGTTTCAGCGACGAAAATACCGTTTCCCAAATCAAGACGCGCTTTTCTCAAATATGGATTTTTTTTCACTTTCGTACATTCTCACTCGTGGACCACGAATGGGAATGCCATTTTGAGTGGGCAGTAATCGTATTAATTAATGGCGGTTATTATGGCGGTTATTTTTACCGTCTCGTTAGGAAGAAAATTAAAAATTATATCAACTAACGATGTGTACGTATACGTAGGCCGTTCTTAGGTACGAAACACGTGTGATTAAAACTTATAATTGCAGGTGTTCATATAGAGAAACGAGAGCTGTAAATATGTAGAATTTTATATAGAAACATCCAATATACTTCAGTAAACTTTAGAATGCATTTTAAATTTGGTGTTTTAGTACACTAAGTAATATAATATATAATATATATAATATATATATATATATATATATATATATATATATATATCTATATATATATATATTATATATATATATATATATATATGGGATGAATTTCACAATTAAACACGTGAAATGAATGAATGCTGCAAACCCATAAGGAAAAAGAAAAACGATTCCAAGGCCTTTCGTGTATTCAGAATTACACCTCGTCAGGGTGTAGCTCTGAATACACTTGAAAGGCCTTGGAATAGTTTTTCTTTTTCCTTGTGGATTTGCAGCATATATATATATATATATATATACACACACACAGTATATAATATATATATATATATAATATATATATATATATACTGTATATATATAATATATATATATATATATATATATATATATATATATATATATATATATATATATATATATATTATTTTTTTTTTTATTTATTTTTTTTTTTTGAAGTTCGGGAAGAACCGATTCGCCTCTATTTAAAAGGGCATATCTCAGCGGAAAAACAAAGAAAAAGTGAGAGGAAAGACGGAAAAAGAAAGGGTGGAGGGGACAGTCGAAGTGGAAAAAGACCAAGGATGACAAGGACTGCAGGGTCGAGCCCCATCATCCTGGGTGCTAGGGCCGGGAGGGCGCACGTGAAACCTCCAGGAACAAGCACGTACAAACGAGCACAAAGAGCACTCAAGAGCACGAGCTTAGAACCCCCTTGCGGAGATATATATATATATATATATATATATATATATATATATATATATATTATATATATAGGGTGTACATAAAGTCAGGATCTATTTTTGTGAAGCACTTGGAAATTATATGGAATTCAATCATAAAATGATAAAGTGGTAACATTTATTAAATAATTAAGAGTAGATTCGACGTGACGCCCATCAGTATCCCTGCACAGCTCAAATCGTTCCGCAGCATTTCTAAACACATTCTGGAGCATTTGCGGGGTTATGTTATCTGCAGCAGTTCGTATACGTGTACGTAAGTTTTCAAGACTCGTAATCTTCGTCTGATAGATGTGCGATTTGATAAAGCCCCATGCAAAGAACTCTAAAGGGGTTAAATCTGGTGATCTCGCTGGCCAAGGTCTGTTGCTTCCGCGTCCGATCCAGCGATTTGGAAAACGTCCATTTAGATAATCCTGAACAATTTTGGCATAGTGACAAGGAGCACCATCATGTTGATTCTAAGGGGATAGGATTCGTGTCATAACATGACGTTATCAGAATCTATAAATAGACCCAGAAATTGTTTAAACTTCATTCTCTTGATTGGAATTGCATCGGAGTGACGTGTATTATTTACTGGTCAAGATGTATAGAAGAAGGAAGTTCGTTCCTCGAAAAAGGAAGTTTGTTCCTCGAAGGAAAGTCAAATGGCGTTCAAAGGAGAAGATAGTTACAGCTTCAATGAAATTTGTTTATTTATCTAAAAATACCTTTGATGTTAATAATGATGGGTTTTATACCTTGTGTTTGGATCTTTTAACTAATGAGTCTAAATCTACCATTTTAAAATTTAATTATTATCAAGTAACAGGTGTATCATTTCATAGTATTCCAGAAATGAATATGTCAGGATATGTGATTAATTTTGAAGATTCAATAGGTCGTAAGAAGGGTGGTAGGGAAAGGTTAGAGGGACCTAATGTAGGGATATCACCAGCTCCATATTTAATTGTTCCACATTGTGTTTTGTTTGAACCTAATCTTGACTCCTCTCATAGTGCAGAGCAAGTAATGCATCATCCAAGAACAAAGTGGTTCTCACCTTTTAAAGAGTTTAGAATGTATCGTAGATTGAAACAAGTATGTGAATTAGGTGAACAGGTAACTGCCCAATTCCCTAATACAGTACTTTAATTAAGATATCAACGAATGATTTATCTAAACCATTAGGTCGTATTTATGTTGGTAAATATACACCTGACGGATCTCAAAAAAATGAGTATGCATTTACATATGTTAATCGTATTGTATTTTATGTTAAGCTATATGGTATAAAACAATAAAGAAATAAAACAATTTTATTTTTTCATTTCTCATTCATGAGTCATATTCTATTTTTAATTAAGCACAATTCGGCCTGTGTAGTATTACCGGGCCGAATTTGTGCGTGCGTGTCTGGTAGTGGGATAAATAAATATGATGACGTCATAATGCGTGGTTGACTCATCAGACAAACTTAGAGTGCAGGACTCGTATCACAAATAATATGATATGTCTCAAGTAATATGATATGTCTCATTCTAAGAATTTAATTTCAATAAGCGACAGGCCATGTAGCCATTAATTAGACCATGTAGCCATTAATCTTTTGGCAGCCTCGCAGAGTTAGCATGCCGGCAAAACTGTATCGAGTTATGGGTGCGAAGCAAAGTTGGACATTTAAAGTTTGAAAGCAGAGTTAAGTATCCATGCAGAGTTCGTATACGTGTACGTAAGTTTTCAAGACTCGTAATCTTCGTCTGATAGACGTGCGACTCGATAAAGCCCCATGCAAAGAAATCTAAAGGGGTTAAATCTGGTCATCTCGCTTCACAAGGTCTGTTGCTTCCGCGTCCGATCCAGCGATTTGGAAAACGTCCATTTAGATAATCCTGAACAATTTTGGCATAGTGACAAGGAGCACCATCATGTTGATAGACGACGGTACTAACAATCCTATCCCCAATCAGCTGAGGTTCAAGGAATTGCTGCAACATGTCCAGATAAATAAGCCCCGTAACTGTAGCTTCAGCAAAGAAAAAGGACCATAAACCTTAGATTTTGTTAAACCCATCCAGACATTAACTTAGGTGTCTCTTTCCCAATTTTGGACGAAATCATTCGGTCTTTCATCTGCCCAAATTCGACAGTTATGGCGATTTACTTTTCCACACGTATGGAAAGTGGCTTCATCACTAAAGAGAGTGTTGTCCATTAAATTATCACTCCAGATTTGTTCTACGAGATCAGCACACACAGCACTTCGTCGAGGGAAATCTTCCTCATGTAAATCATGTAAAACCTGCAAATGATAGCTTTTCTTCTGCAAATTAACTTTCAGAATTTGTGCACAGATGACGTCGGGTGGCCGAGTCTGTGTGATGCAGCACGAACGGACGTACGTGGCTCCTCAGTGATAATTCCGCGTACTGCATTCACGGTAAGATCTGACATACACGGTCGTCCTGATCTTGCTTCATCATTTACAGATCCCGTTCATTTAAATTTGTTCACCAATTTTCGTATTGTCTTGTCTATTGGCCCCGGCTTATGAAATCTCCTTCTAAACTTCTCTCTGATGTCATTGTATTTCTTTCCCTCGATTCGCCAAATTACTATTGCCACACGCTCTTCTGTATTCATTCTAAGGGCTTCTGAAAAGAAAAATAGAAAAAAATAATTATTTCACAAAAATAGATCCTGACTTTATGTACACCCTGTATACTTGTCTAATAACTGTACTCTTCACACCCAAAGTACGGTCATTAAATAAATAAATAAATATATAGATAGATAGATAGATATGCAGTAGATTGATAAATTGTATATCTGTGTATGCACTAAAGTGATGGAAATGCAGTAGATGTGTTTTAAGTACTAAGATAAAGAGTACAATAAGACAAAAAAAATATTAATATATCATGTACAGTATTGCTTAAAATAGACTAAACAGGGTTCGCAAAATCCAGGATTTTTTTGGAAAAACCCAAACCTAACTGGTTCTTGTGGGTTTTGCTTTGGGTGATATTTTGGCTTTTGTGAGGAGGGATTCTGGGGGAATACCAGTTGTCTCCTGACAACTTTCTAGAATATTTTCTTCCTTTGAAAATTTATAATTTTAATAATACTAATATCATTTACTCTTCATTCATTCAGTGTTTTCCGTTAAAATAATATGAAACATTAGTTAGGTTAGTTACTAGTTAGTAGTACTAGTTACTCCCAAAAATATATTTTACGTGAATTTTATTTAACTGCTGACATTCATACCATTAACCCATTAGTGCCCAGTGGTAGAATTTCCTACCGACAAAATTGTTTTTCATTATTACATCACTTTTTCTTGGATTCACGCGATCTTCGGTATGAGTCATTGATATGAAGCAATCTAAAAGATCGCGTAATTGATATGACTCATACCGAAGATCGCGTAAATACGAGAAAAAGTAATGCAATAATGAAAAATAATTTTGTCGGTAGGAAATTCTACCAGTGGGCCCTAATGGGTTAAACGGCAGCGAGTTAAGTCAACCATAAATGTTGAGAAGAGGAGAATTCGCGCCATTATTCATATCCTTTTTATGAAATGGAATTTAATTAGGGATTAACTTTATTTAGAATAAAGTTTTTAAGTTAATAACATTTTTTATCTTTCAACTGCGTAATATACGCGCGAATATTTTGAGCTCGTATCCCTTTAAATTGACAGTGAACGGTAAAAAAAAAACCCGAACCCACTTTTCTTTTATAACATTATGTCTTAAAAGATCGGGATTTAGCGTGTTTGAGAGTAAAAAAAAAATTTGAAGAACAAAAGAAATACTTTCGTTTTAAAAAATATTCTTCTTAATTGTTTAATTGTTTAGCCCAATAACTTTTTTTTAACTACGTCATATCAAA
The DNA here is from genome assembly GCA_023014485.1 of Bathynomus jamesi. Lineage (NCBI taxonomy): Eukaryota > Metazoa > Arthropoda > Malacostraca > Isopoda > Cirolanidae > Bathynomus > Bathynomus jamesi. The sequence goes on along the minus strand of JAJOZX010001029.1, from coordinate 760,194 downwards.
TACAGAAGTAGTGAATTATGATATGACGCAGATTCAAATATGAAATCTTTTGAGAGACAGAGTAAGAGGAAAATTTTTTAAAAATACTTTGGAAAAATAATGAAATTAAACATAATTAATTTCTGCTTGCAGTACATTTAACATATTTTACTACAAACGAATATGCACAGCATTTGTCTCTGTGTAAATATGCA
>JAJOZX010001029.1:720000-752500 GCA_023014485.1 Bathynomus jamesi | reverse complement strand
AATAAATTAAATAAATTTACGTAAAAGTATTTTGTACATTTACTTTCCAATTATCGTTATTTTTATTAAGAATTATGATGGTGAAAGTTGACTTATAACCGCAGACATATAATACAACTATAACTAACTATAATTATATTAAGACAACTCTAAATAACTAAATGTGTAAATCAAGGTAAAGAAGCCAAATCTTAATCCTAATTGTAATGATTACGATCATTTAATTTAATAAGGCCAGGAAGGATTTTAAGCCCTCTAATTTTAAATCATCGTAATAAATAGCCTGTTCCAGGATAAGCCTCGTACGTGAGTTTCGCCGGAAAAAAAATATAAATAAATAAAAAAAAAATATATATATATATATATATATATATATATATATATATAGCGTGTGTGTGTGAGAGACTAAGAGTTCTGATGAGCTGTATAGGAAAGTCTTTGTATATTCACCTTCAATTGAATTTTTAAAGATAATTTATGAACATCCTGTCTAAACACTTATTATAGTATATTTTTCGGGTGTTACTGTATGCGCGTTACCATCTTCAGTGGTACAAAATGAGAGGAACAATTCGTGAATTTATTGACAAATTAGTATTATAGATGAAATAGGAAATATACTATAGGAAATAGTGTGTTAAATGAAGCGTCTGAGGAAAAAGATTTTGGTATCGTTGTTACTAAGGATTTAAAGTTCTCAAAACGATGTTGAGTGGCGAGTCTGTAAAGCTAATAGAGTATTTACTGGATTTTATTTCTCGTAATTTGAATATAAGTCTAAAGATATTATTTTGTAATTATATAATTCGCTCGTCAGGACTCATTTAGAATATGCTGTACAGTTTTGGTCGCCCTATATGAGTAAAGATATAGAAATGGTAGAAAGGGTTCAGCGCCTTCCATCGTTACGTAGTAAAACATACGAAGATAAGCTCAGATAGTTAAATTTATATTGGCTTGAAACTCGACGTTACAGAGGCGAATTAATTCAGGTGTTCAAAATTTTAAATTGTTTGGATAACGTAAATTATGAGAATTTCTTTGACTTAAACGATAGGAACATTATGAGAAACGAGGGTTTTAAAGTGAGAGGTAAAAGATTTGAAAGACAAACGTTGCGAACAGTAGCGCCCGCAAGATTTTATGACAGGTGGGACACTTCCGTTACGTTATCTGGATATATAATTATATATATATATATATATATATATATATATATATATATATATATAATATTGGTAATTTATAGAGGATATTTAGGATAACGCCTTACTGTATAAGTAATCTTGAGCTTAACACGTAGATAACAATTTGATGTAAAAAAATGTCAGCTATTGCATGTAAATATAAAGTTGTTTGACCAGTGTAAAAAATTTCGAGAAAAAACAAAAAATTTGTGGGTAAATAATATGATGTCGCTTACTTTATTTGCGCCTATAACTGCAAAAATATGTAAATTTTAGATTCAAACAAGGCTGTGTATATACACATTCAACGGTGTAAATATCATTAAATGATATCATTATCGTATATTTTCGGTAGATTTTCGCGTTTGCTTTATAATTTTGGTAGATTCTTAAATTTATCAAAGAATTTCTGATTTTTCGTATCAACTCGTAATTTCGGTCAAAAATCCAAAGATTTTGTCGATAACTGATTTTTATTTCTGTGCATTTCATGTATATATCTGTATACAGGAAAAAGTTGCGTACGAATACATATGATAGCACTATTTATATACGCATTACGGACGACGGGGGAGGCACGTGTCCAAGTGCCCCCCCACCCCAACTGCGGGCGCTACTGGTTGCGAGGGTCCTTTTTCACCTATAAAATAGTCGAGAGGTGGAATAGCGTACCCGCGGGGGTCCTGGCAAGAACTTCAATTAATATGTTTAAGAATAGGTTAGATAGGTATTTTAGTAGCAGAAATTCGCATTAAAGGGTAGGTAAATTGGGGGTATGTTTTAGTTATTATAGGGAATGGCCGATTTCTTTTTTGTTTTAAATGAAGTAGGAGGTGCTGATCCGGTCTGGTTGCAGAGCACTGGGAGTTCTCAGATGATACCCAAGTGGTAGAGACGGGACGCTTAATGGGAGTTTTCTGAAGTCAAAACCTCCGAATAGCTAATCAAGTATAAAGGATGGCTACTCTTTAGATACATAGTGTTTATTTACTGAGATAGAAGCAGTGATTTCCTTTAACATGTAAATGCAGTAGGAAGCGCTGCTCTGGTCGGTTACAAAGCACTGGGTGTTGTCATTGTGAAAACAATTGGAAGTCAAAACCTCTGAATAAGCCTATGAAGGGGTTTTATGGTATAAGTAATGGTATAGTATAAGTAGTAATGTTCCCTTTATCAATAAATGTAGTAGGAGGCGCTGGTCTGTTCTGATTTCAGAGCACTGGGAGTTCTCAGACAATACCTCATTGATAGAGAAGGGAAGTTTGATGGGAATTCTCTGGAGTCAAAACCTCCGAATAACTGATTGAATATAATCTTTAGTTACAGTGTTTATGCATTGAGATAGAAACAGTGATTTCCCTTAAGATGTAAATATAATAGAAAGCGCTGTCAATGTGAGAACGCTCGGGAGTCAAAACCTCCGATAAAGGGGGTGTCATAGTGGAAATCACTTGGGTGGAGTTGAGGATGGTAGTTTCCCTTTTGATCGTGAATGTAGTAGGAGGCACTAGCCGGGTTTGATATCAGAGCACTAGGAGTTCTCAAGTGATAGCGTTCTTTTACTTTTTTTATTCTTATTTACGTGTTTCTAATAGATAGGAATTCTCGGGAGTCAAAACCTCATAATAACTTTATTAAGATATTTTGGGAAGCTACTCCTCTTCCCCTTCTTTCTTGCATTTGCTCCTTCTCTTTTTGTTCATTATTAAAAGGGAACTGCTCGAGGAAGGGCTAGTCAGGATAGAGCAGAAGTAGTAATGTTCCCTTTGCCAATAAATGTAGTAAGAGGCGCTAGTCTGGTCTGGTTTCAAATAATACTTCACTGATAGATAAGAAGCTTGATGGGAACTTTCGGGAGCCAAAACCTCCGAACAGACGTTTTCAATTTCAGGGATGCTACTTGGGTGTACATTAGGGCGGGGCGAAAATATATCGAACTCAAGTTGTCAGTATGAAACATGGCTGAAAAGGTGCTCTAGTACCCACTTATCATAAAAAACATAAATTTTTATAGCCTATGAATATGTGCATTCTCGCAACTTTGACCTCAATTTTGAAGAAAAGCCAAAATTTTGAAGCAAATTTAGTTTGGTTAAAAATTATAACAATATTTCCTTTTATAAACCAAAACATGTTTTCATCACTAAATTATATGACGTGTAACTGCTATTCCTCTTGTTGATTCATTTAAAATCTGACTTTGTTTCCCTTTTTGGATTCTCTACCCGAGATTTCTTGCTGAGAATAACCATTCCATGGCGAGCGTCATGTCCGTAGACTTTTTCACTTGCAGAGGAGATTTCCTTCACATTTCTTTCAACTGCCTGGGAATGACACGGGTATGTGTCAAGAATTATGGGTTTTTGGCAGTCATCAGTGCTACTTATAACGTCAGAGAGTAAGGAAGGAACAGTAATATCCATTTCGTTCCAATCAATCATATCCATGTAGGTCGAAGCTGAGCCTGATGGATTTCTTGTCAAACATTCGAATTTCACCCGATATAACACTCCTTTTCGCTCGTAGCAATTTTTCGACTGCTAGCTTCCGAATATTTTTATTCTTCTTAGCGATAGCAGATAAAGGATATTTTCAGGATGACAAAAGTAACAGTTGTTTTGTGACACAGAACGAATAATGTCTTGGTCGATTGTATGTAGTTTTTGATAGAGCTCAATCATGAAGAAAAAGTTTTTGGCCCAATCCTGGCAAGACAAGTTTGCTTTGATATAGAACCATGCAGGAGCATAGAAGTTCAGCATAAAATGAGCAATCCTTTGAAGTCTCTGATGGTTTTTCGTGCGACATGTAATAACGTAAGATACAATTTGCTTTTGTCAGCCACCCTGCATTATTGAGAGACCCAGATTGAGCAGTTTCTAACAATTTGATATCTGAACCTCTATCATAACCGTTTTGAATTCATAAACACGCCTTATGGAGGTATTGCTGGTCACTGCTGGTATCTGCTAGTACTTCTTCTGGTAAGTCCATCACTTTTCCAGCGAGAGGTGGAAATTTTGCAATTGGTCTGTTCTTTAGATCAAAATTCAGATCCTTGCCGATTTTGCCCTGTGAACTTCTAGGTCCTGTCGTTTGCCCGTCAAGAACTTCCAGGTATTTTCTCAAGGGAAACTCATTAGTGTGAAGTAAGCAAATAAACTATTGTAATGGTCTTCCCAGTGTCAGCTCTAGTTTTCTAATTACTCCATTTGATTTACTGTATTTACATTAGTTGCATCACAAACTACTGCTTTTAAAGTCGATGCAGAGTTGGTGTCAGTAATTACTGATATAATTTCTTTAGTAATATCACTTGCCCTTCCACTTTCAGGAGCAACATGGTCAATATATTCGTTTCCTGGAAATGAAACTAACATATAGTGGTCTTCATTCAAAGTCCGCTGGCATTCTCCCACTTTTGAAAAAGTTTTATCAATTTTTCCATCAAATCCAAGGCAAACTATTCCTTTATTCTGTTCTTCATGCTTCTTTCTATGCTTCTCCACAAGGTTCTTTGACGACGTAGTTTACTGGGATCAATCGTAGTATTTTCAGATAATAGATTAAAATCTTTTAAGACAGCATTAGCAAATAAACAAGCATCACGGTTGCTTATTTTGCATCGATCACAACTGCCTTGCATAATTTTGGATATTGGTGTCGATTTTGAGAAGTGCTAGCTTCTGTATCTAACTCGTACTCGCTTAATTCGAAATCTTCATTTTGATGACCTTTTTCACTTTCAGAGCTGATCTCACCAATATCACAAGGATTCAACTGCACTTCCTGGACAAAACTCTCTTGTTATTTTTAAAGAATTATCTTTTATGCTTTCTGTTTTCCATTTGTTGTAGTTTTGAAGTTTTCACTTTGTCCAACTTACCTATAATCATTTTTCGTTCAGTATGTCAATCAATCCATAACTCCCATTCATCATTCGGGATTTTCTCCGCCTTAGCGCATTTACACTCACTTCTTTTACGAGAACCGGAGGCATAGCACTTGCAGCAACCAGGGCCGGATTAACCAATAGGCTGAAGTAGGCTATAGCCTACCAGGCCACGAATGTACCAGGCCACTTTTTCGAAACACATCCTGCACATGCCAGCAAAAAAAACGAAAAGGTGTTTGAAACACCTTTTCGGACGTTTTTTATTCACAATGGGCAATCCCTTCCCCTTTTATGTTTTATATAATCTTTTGAATCAAAGTATATCCAAAGGTTTTGTCTCGTATGTACGGACTACAGTAGTAAATTTGTTCGTTTCATTGTCTTTTCTTTAACAATACTATGTTGTGAACAAGTGTTGTAGCTGCCAATACTGAGTGTACATAGTACATACCATAGGTTATTTTGTAGAATTACCAAACCTGAGTTCTAGGCAGATGTTAGCGTGAGCCTAGGCATGACAGGCCACTTTTACGATTAGCCTACCAGGCCAACTAGGGCTTAATCCGGCCCTGGCAGCAACATATGTCAAATAAATTTCTGAAGGAATCATATTTACTTTGATAAGTGCTGGAAGATCTTTTACTCATGGGATATTTTCTAAGTTCTTGTCCCTTCTCAATTAATCTCTCTACCTTAATTACTATGCTTTTGAAGTCGATTGTTGGAATGGAAGCACGGATATACAGTATATTAGGGTGGATCGATTTTACATTTTTTTCGATTTTCATATTCTAATAGAGACAAAAACTTGCGCATGCATGAGAAAATAGCCTCTGCAAAATCTTAGCTTAATAGGTAATCATCTTCTGCCCCCGGCAGAGCGATGAAAATCATATTTTAGTAGTCAAAAACGTATTTTTAAACCCTAGCCTAGAGTCATAAAATTTTGCGTGTGTGTTATTTCATGCCTAAGCAACGATATAAATGCTATGGGAAATATATAAATGCATTATTTAAGACAAAGAGCCGATCTGAAAATATGTATATTATACATATTTCAGATCGGCTCTTTGTCTTAAATAATGCATTTATATATTTCCCATAGCATTTATATGTTGCTTAGGCATGAATCACACACACACAAAATTTTATGACTCTAGGCTAGGGTTTAAAATACGTTTTTGACTACTAAAATATGATTTTCATCGCTCTGCCGGGGGCAGAAGATGATTACCTATTAAGCTAAGATTTTGCAGAGGCTATTTTCTCATGCATGCGCAAGTTTTTGTCTCTATTAGAATATGGAAATCGAAAAAAAATATAAAATCGATCCACCCTAATATATATATATATATATATATATATATATATATATATATTATATATATATATATATATTAGTGATGTAGGTCACATCCGCATCCGCATCCGCGGAACATCCGCACATTTTCTCGCATCCGCATCCGCATTCGCATCCGCACTTTGACTGCGGATGTCGTGCGGATGTGGACCGTTGAGATAAAACGTCATTAATAAGCGGAAATTATCAAATTCTACTATATTATAGAAATAGTTCATTGTGCGCAAAAGTGATGCAAGCGACAAGACGAGAGGCTGTTCTTGTATGAAGTTACTCTCTTGCAACCTACTTAGATCCACGTTACAAAGCTAAGTTATTTCACCTAGTACATTAGAACGAGTTAAATCATCACTTGGCAAAGCAGTTGAAGAGCTTCAATCTCTGAATCTGTCGCTTCGCCACCCACCAAAGAATAAAAGTTTCAGTGACAGAACCAACACCTTCAACGAGCAAATCTATCACAGAATCTCTCTCTCAGTTTCTTGAGTCAAGCAGCGATGACGAGACCTACGCGATGTCAAAAGATGTAGTAAAAATGATCGAGAGCTATCACCAAGAAAAACGCCTGGCTGCATGTGACAATCCTATTAGTTGGTGGAAAATACGCAGAATATCTATCCATACTTGAGTAAACTTGCAGGAAACATTTAGCCTGTCCTCCAACAAACGTACCAAGCGAGAGATTATTTAGCAGTGCTGGATTAATATATGATGAAAAGAGAAACAGACTGGCAGCAGAAAAGGCAGAAAAATTAATGTTCCTTAAGCATAACCTTCCTATAATTAAGTTTGAATATTAAACGATGAACATCTTAGTTTACTTTATTTTAATTACTCATTTATAAATATGCCTAATAAAACTTTAAACTTAATATAAGTAGTTATCAAGCTAATTAAAGATCTCTTTCTATAAGGGTGGAGGTTGGGGAAAGAGGTCGGTGGGGTGCATTTGAGTTGGGTTCACGTCCCGCATCCTGGTAACACATTATGGTTTCTAATTGTGGCTGAAAACTCAACAAAATATAACAAATTTATTTGCAGACGAATTCACTAATTGATATCTATATTAGTTAGATGCTTGATATTATTTTATATGTTCAGAGAAAAGTACAGCAATTATTGTACAATTAATCAATTATACTACATTATAGCTACAGCTCTCTCTATAATAATACTTATTATATACGTTAAACACAACAAATCTCGAATATATCCTAAAAAATAACGAAAATGTAGACATCCGCATCCGCATCCGCATCCGCATTCACATCCGCATCCGCGGATGTGAAAAAAATGACATCCGCTACATCACTGATTTCAACTGAGAATACTTCCGTACCTATCAACCGTGCATCAACTGGGCATACACCACATGAAAGAGGAAATCTCCGAATTTTACAAGATCACCGCGAGAGGGCTCCAAAGTCACGCCGTGGCCAGCCTAGCAACAACAGTCAGTGTGAAAATGGCGTCCCGCACAGCAGCAGGCTGTTTTGTTGTTTGCATTTTCGGGCCCCTAGGTCGCCGGATCTTACACCGTGCGACTTCTTTCCTTTGGGGGTACGTTAAGGATACTGTTTACGTGCCACCGTTGCCCACATCTTTGGATTAGCTCCGAACTCGTGCTTGTTACTGCCGTAGAGTCAGTGACAACGACATGCTGGAGCGAGTATGGAGGAATTCGACTATCGTGTCGACGTTGCTCGTGTAACTAGGGAAGTCACATAGAGCATTTATGAGTGAGAGACAAAATTTGGACCAGTTTTTTTTGGTTTATGTATCACAAATCACACTGTATTTGTAACATTAAAAATATTCTCATTTGAAATCAGGTGAATCCATTTTAAATAGCCCTGTATATATATATGTATATATATATTATATTATATATATATATATATATTATATATATATATTATATATATATATATATATATATATATATATATATTATATAATATAATAATATATATATATCATTCACTTCTTCCGTGATAATTTCAGCGTATTTCTGAATGCTAAATGTTGCAGTAATGAGCTTATACTTAAGATAAGCTTTGAATACATCCTCACAAGTTGGTAGTTAGTTGCCAGGAAGCTCTGCTGGCGTTCCGAAAACAGAATGTTTCACTTTTTCTCTTGTTATACCAGAAGAGGCCATTGCAAGCTATGCTATTAATCTGAAACAAAAGAAAATAAAATGCTGAATCAGGAAACACATGATAAGTCAAACAAATGATAGATCAAACAAATGATAGGTCACAAATACACATCTAGGCACAAAAACACTCATGATAGGTCAAACACATATGGGTCCTACATTTTAAAATAAGCAAAAACAATGTTTATTAATGGCTTTTTGATAGACATTGGCATTAATTGAGTTTATTGTCGAGATCCTCATACCTGTGAGGCGAAAAATTTATTTAAGGAAACATGCTAAAAAGGATCTTTTGTGGCCTTTGTTCGCAATTTATTTTTTCATAGTTGCCAGCATCGAAATTAATATTTCTAAAAGATATGACTTATTCCTTAATCGGTGACTACTGGGGCATCTTTTTCAGCATGTTTCATTAAATTAAATTTTTTCAACATTCATAGATTGTTAATACTTTTAGGTAAATCGCGGCATATCTAAGTTAACTAAAGAAAGCTTTATAGCCTTGTATAGAAGTAGCGATGTTCCCTTTTGCAATAAATGTAGTAGGAGGCGCTGGCTGGGTCTGGTTTCAGAGCACTGGGAGTTCTCAGATGATGGAAAGCTTGAGGATAACTCTCGGAATCAAAACCTCGGAATAGATATATTCATCTTTTAGGATGCTATTTAGCTAGAGTAAAACGTCTTTTAAATAAGGTATATAAAAATTTCGCCAAAAAGAAATATATATATATATATATATATATATATTATATATATATATATATATATATATATATATATATATATATATATATATGTGTGTGTGTACACTGCCGGGGAATTCTTAAATTGAGGGGTGCTGGCCAGCTGGAGGTGCTTCTGGATCAGTGCTTCCTTATCTAACCAGTTCCACTGAGAAAGACGGTAATGTAAACGATTGATTTTCAGAAGTCTCTCAGTACGGTGGCTTGGCACTCATCAGAGAAGTGATGCAATGGTGAAATGATGACTTTTTGTAAATAATAAATAAACAAAAATCCCCACCCCTACTAAAAAAAAAAAAAAAAAACTACTTGGTGTAGATTACATAGGTTAAGTAGTTTAGGGTTTCATGCTATTTTTTTTATTTTCGACTGTCCTCCAGTGCGTAACTAAGTACACGAGATAAGTATACGCATGGTGTGAATGAACTCTGAAGCTATTCTTTTCATTATACTTTTTCCTACTTTCCTATAAATCTTTTTTCATAACTATTTTCGGTCAGCAGCAGCTGATGGAGAAGGGAGAGCCTTCTCTGCTCTATACTTTGACACTACTACTATTCCTGTGTGAAAGCTTTACACGTCTATAAGTGAAAGCATGGTAGAAATTTTTAATATTCTTTATTTTCATTTGTTTTTTTCCATTTTCTCCTCCTTTCCTGGGCTAACCTACGGTGACTCTTTGGGTCTTTGTTTGCCTATAACTCTCTTTCCCTCTCTCTCTCGGCCGCACCTGGAGTATGCTCTCTGTACAATTCTCTGATTCGGCCGCCAGAGACGTAGCCAGGAAAGTCCCAAGGGGGGAGCGAACTTGAGCTACGTTCGTCAGGTTCCGTAGTGAGTCGGGCGAGCCCATACAGTTAGGGGGTCTGGGGGAGAGCTGAAAGCTCCCCCAGCGGGGGACACTGATCACAACCATCTAGCAAAATAGCAGCCTAGTATTAGAAGGTACATAACGATAACATTATATGGCAATAACAATTGTTTGCTGTGTCGTTTGTGTTAACGATTATCCGATTTTTTTAATATATTATTACATATGTATATTCGATAGTTATTCTAAATGACTCGCAACATGATATTTGATAATTCTACATTCAGTGACCAGCAATTTACTAAGTATATTATACTGTTTTATTATTTGCTTTTATATGCATCAAACACGTAGACATTTCTTTTGTAAATTTGTAATTATACCAGATCAACTTACCATTGGTCGGTTGCCAGTTGGTCTTGTGAAGCCTTCGTTTCAGACGGCACCTCAACCTGTACTTGATTACTGACACTCGCATTTTCATCGCTTAGTTCTGGTTGATGTGCATTGTCTTCCGCTTGTCTAATAACTTTACGGAAGGGTTCTGCCGTATCACTTTCAATGTGTTTTTCAACCGACTCAACTGATTTTCTTTTGAAATATTTTCGTATATCCATCGCAATATTGTATAACGAATTAACGAAGCTTGACCAACATGCAATGATGCAACACGCCCCACTCGTCACACTGTACTATGCCGCAGTGCATACAAAACTAACTAGTGCCGAGCTGTGTTCAGTTTCCCCGCGCTTCATATTTCAGTAGTTCAGTACGATACGTGTTTAAACACGTCCAAACGTGTTTGAACGTGTTTAAAAAAAACGACGCAAGATATCGCTTAAATAACTATATATATATATATATATATATATATATATATACAGTGGTGGGCACCGTTAACCAAAAAGTTAACTTCGATAACGATAATCCGTTAACCCCAATTTTTAACTCCGATAACGATAATCCGATAATTTTACTACAAAGTTAACGGAAGTTAACGATAATCCGTTAACGATAACTATTTCTTTACTAACATTTAAAAAAATCAAGGAAAAAAAGCTTTAAAACCCATAGAAAATGTTTATTTATGCAAAATCCAACAATAAATAGGTATTTAACTGTATTTTTTCAAGTTTTGCAACTTTTTTGCTTAATAACTTTTTTTTAATTTTTAATAAAAAATGTACTGATTACATGTTTTGAAACCCTTGTAACCACTAACCATTAACTAAATCTTAATTTACCAGAGAATTATTATGGCGGGAACTGAAAGGTAAAATTAAATTTTAGGCACATTTATTAAAGACTATGACACAATGTGCTGGTTGCCCTTCAGAAAGACCAACTTCTCAAAGTTAGGCCCAAGTGCCAGTCTTGACCTCTTGGGCCTCAGGATGTCCTTGCCGAGAGAGAAGAGCCGTTCCACTGCGGCAGAGGACGGAATTGGCAGACTGAAGTTATGGCGGTTTGAATTCATTCGCGGAGCGGTGATCTTCCGTGAATGACTCCTCGCAGTTAACGTGTTAACGGACTTTAACGGACTAAATATCGAGTTATCGGAAGTTAACTGGTCCGATAACGATAAATGGAAATTAACTTCCGTTAATAGTCCGTTAAAAAAAGTTAACTTCGTTAATTAACTGTTATCGGATTAACGCTTTAGTGCCCAACACTGTATATATATATATATACACACACACACACACACACTTCTTCCATTATATATAGATACCAAATTGTTAAATGTTATAGTTTGGCGGTGAACCTTCGTTGTAATTACCGCAGATTTTTTTCCTAGACTTTCCAAAAAGGGGTGGGGGCGACTGCCTCCGTCTCCCCCCCCCCCCTTGGCTACGTTCCTGTCGGCCGCACCTGGAGTTTGCTGTGCAGTTCTGGTCGCCCACCCTCAGGAAAAATATTGACAGGCTGGAGCGAGTCCAGGCGAGGGCCATAAAGTTAATCCCTTCCGTTAGGCATATGGGCTACAATCGACGCTTACACGACTTGAATTTGTTTTCGCTGGAAACTCGGACGCTGCGCGTTCAACTCCGAGATTTTCAAGCTCTTACACGGGTTCGACAATGTCGATTTTAGAAGCATGTTTAGTTTAAATGATAACTCAATTCGCAACAATGGTTGGAAGTTGGATTTGAAACGGTTTAGCACTAGTGTGTGTGGGAATTACTTTACCTATAAGATCTGTGACACGTGGAACAGGCTATCTTCAGAAGTTGTGAAACAGGATCAGTTCAAGAAAAGGTTTGACTGAATCTTGCACACTATTTGAGGGTGTATGAATTTTTCCCTGGCACCCGTTGCCATTGGTACCTCCTCGTTATGGGCCGCAAGGCCTTTTGAGGTACTTGTCCTTGTAACTCCTTGTAACTCTCTCTCTCTCTCTCTCTCTCTCTCTCTCTCTGTTGTTTATCATTTACATAAATGATATCGACGCTGGCATCGTCAGTAGGATAGCCAAATTCGCTGATGACACCAGGCTCGGGGCCAATGTTGGGACGCTCGAAGCGATCGAGCAACTGCGTGCGGACCTATGTGGGATAGGAGAGTGGTCCAAAAAAATGGCAAATGCCATTGTGTGTGTGTGTGGTGTGTGTGTGGAAATTACTTTACCTATAAGATCTGTGACATGTGGAACCGTGCGGTTAAGTCGTGCTTTCTTTAATTACCCTTTGACGATGGAAAATCGAGTGAAGTATTTGCAAAGCATCAACTTTTCCCAGCTGACATTAAATGAAAAGACTGAAATCAAAGCAAGAGGAAGACCTACACCAGTTTTATCCATTCAACAGAATAGTACAAGCAGGAACAAAGAATATACACGCCAGTTTAACATCAGTGTTTGTCAGAAATGTGAATGGCTTTGTGGTTGTAACGAGGCAAATGCTTTATTCTGCTTTCCATGAGCAGTTAGCCAAACACATGAATAACATGATTGATTTATCGTTGCTGGGTAAAGTGAACACTGCAGCTCAAACTGACACAGCATACAAGCTCTCAGTTGCAAAACACAATAAATAGGTGAGAAAAAAACAGAGCTGTGTTATCCAAAATCATAAACTGTGTAAAATTTTGTGGAAAATTTGAATTCCCTCTTAGAGGACATGATGAAACTACGAGCTCCAATAATCAGGGAGTATTTCGTAGATTAGTTGATTTTGCCTGTGAACTGGATTCTAGCTTAGATGCTCATTTAAAGACCGCTACAGTTTTTAAAGGAACATCTAAATCAATACAGAATGAACTTTTAGAATCTATGTTGGAAATCTGCAAAAATAAGATCAAGGAAGAAGTAAAGAATGCAGAATATTTGGCAATTATATGTGATGAGACAACTGATATTTACGATAAAACAAGATGGTAATTGTTCTAAGGTATGAGCTATAAGGGAAGCCTGTTGAGAGATTCTGGGGATTTTTTAACCCTATCAACCAGACAGCAGAAGCCTTATCAAGTGTGTTACTTAAAGAACTCCAGACTTTAATTGGTGATTGTCCACACAAGCTCATTGCCCAAACTTACGATGGTGCAGCTGCTCTAAGTGGAGTCAATAAAGGTGTGCAAACCAGAATAAAAGAAGTGTATAGCAATGCCCACTTTATCCACTGTTATGCACACCAACTGAACTTGATTTTGGAAAAGGTAACATCACAGAATACTAATGTTCGAGTATTTTTCAATAGCTTGTCAGGAATACCAGCATTTTTTCTAAGTTTCCACAAAGAATGGCTGTATTGGAGAATGTTGCTGGCCATCGAATTCCAAGGCCATCTGCAACACGTTGGAATTTCAAGAGCAGAACAGTCAATGCTGTGCATGAAATGAAAGATGCACTAATTGAATGTTGCAACACACTGGAAGCATCTAACTCAAGAGACACTGGATCTGCAGCAGCTGGTATAAAAATTGTGAATGATCCTGAATTCGAATTTTGGTTGGAATTTTTCTCTAAAGTAATGCCTCATGTTGACATCATGTTCTCTCAGCTTCAGTCTAGAAATATTGATGCAGCTAAGGCTGACGCCTCTTTAAAAGTTTTTAATTCCGCAGTTCAGAAGTTAAGAGATGAATGTGATGCCATAGTGTCGCCTCCTGAGCAGAAGAGAAGAAAATTTAATACAGATAGATCAGCTGCTGCAAAGGAGGTCTGTGACGTAATTTTGCTGCAGTGCAGAGAGAGATTCAGCTTTACTAATCATTTCGAAGCAAGCAAGTTACTTTTAGTGAATAATTTTCCAGTGTATGCCAAAAATTTCCCCAGTAATGAACTTGCACAAGCAGTTGCAGCCTATCCCTTGCTTGAAAAAGACAAATTGAGAACTGAACTTACTGTACTGTACACAAGAGAAGATTTGTGTAAATCAGAAAGTCTCATAGACTTGTTAGAGATGATGAACGACAATCATCTACAGTCAACATTTTGAGACACTGTGAAGTTGCTGAAAATTTTAATAACAACTCCAATGACAACGGCAGAAGCAGAAAGGTGCTTTTCAACTTTGAAGAGAATTAAAACTTTTTTGCGCAGTACCATGATGAATGACAGACTGTCTGCTTTAGCAATGATATCCATTGAAAATAAAATGATAACAGAAATGAAGGATTTTAATGAAAAAGCAATAAACCATTTTGCTACATCGAAGAGCCGACGCACCGATTTTATTTTCAAGTAATACTACCATCACCACCTCAGCCATCCCTACCGCCACCACTACCACCCCCACCATCCCTTCTACCACCACTACTACTACCATGCCCTGGAAATCCGTGGACATGAACTCATACCTGAGGTAGGTCAAATTTGTGTACCCTACTGTTGTGTGAAGCTTGCACTCCCTCCATTTTATTTTATCACGAGCCGCCACTGCCTCTGTGGATCACTTCAAGAAAAGGTTAGACAGAATCTTGCACACTATTTGAGGATGTATGCAGTGCCGTTTCTAGCCATTAGGGGCCCTAAGCAGTATACCCATTTGAGGCCCCACCCCTCCATCCACCAACTCATGCCTTACTACATCACCTCAGCACACACACAAAAAGTGGCTGTTAATAAAAAACAATTATGAAACAATTTTAATGAAACATTTATGCCCAAAACAACAAATATGTACTTTCAGAAGACAAACAGAAAAAATACTCTTCATGAAATTCCTGAAAATTAGCTTATACATTATTTAGAATAAATGACACAGAACTATGTATAAAAAAATAATGCAATTATCAACTACCAAACAATTACTAACTCTACGATACAATCGTGTAATAGCTAACAGTTATATAGAACAGTTTGTATCTTCAAAATGTTTGCCCCCTAGATTTTTTCTGGGTGAAATCATCACTAACATCATCATATGAAATCTCCCTGCCAACGTCCTGGTTGATGCTTATGATGCCAAGGCCACTGAGGCGATCCTGCCCCATTGATGATCTGAGATAGTTCTTGATTAGCTTCATCTTAGAGAAGTCCTCTCGGCTGACGCTACTGTCACAGGTAGAGTGCAGGCAATTCTTAGTGCAACCCAGAGATTGGGCTATAGTTCCTCCAGTTGCTTCTGATGAATGAAGGAGAGAAGCTTCAATGCAGTTATGTTGTGTGAAGCTAAAGTCGGCAAGTTCTTAATTTCGAGGGCCAGTTCTCTTCCATTAATGTCAGAGTCAGCTCCAGAGCTCAGTATCTTAGAGAGCTTTTCACACTTGCAGGACAAGTCTTCCTTGTTCATTGTGGTGAAGTTTAGGAGAACCCCAAATATGTCCCTCACATCATTTAATGTTTTGAATCTCTCATTTATTGACCCGATGGCACAATCCACCACCACATTGAAAAATTTGACTTCCAGCCTCTTTAAGGCCTCTATAAATGGTTCGTCAGGAGCTTCGTAAGCAAAGTGTTTTTTGTATAAGCATATAGTAAGAATAAAGTTAAATAATATAGAAATAAGATCTCACAATAGTTATTTACACATAACGACCAAAACGTTTCGTTTGTCTCCGTTTTATTACATTTGTCTCATACAAAAACTTTAATTAATACGACAATAATAATAATAATAATAATAATAATAATAATAATAATATAATAAGGATAATAGTAATAATAAGGATAATAATAATAATAACAATAATATTAATAATAACTTCAGCTATATTCCTATTCTTGCCCACTGAGCTATGACCTGGGAGCCTGTCTAGGGGCCCCCTAGTAGCAGCAGGGCCCTAAGCGGCCGCTTAGTCTGCTTATACCAGGCAACGGCCCTGGATGTATGTTATTGTCTTCTGGGGTGCCTGTTCAAGAAGCTAGCTGTGACAATGTGTAGGAATTTTTCCCTGGCACTCGTTGCCATTAGTACCTTCTAGGTATGGGCTGCAAGGCCTTTTGAGGTACTTCTTGTCCTTGTAACTCCTTGTAACTCTCTCTCTCTCTCTCTCTCTCTCTCTCTCTCTCTCTCTCTCTCTCTCTCTCTCTCTCTCTCTCACGTTTCGATACGCTTATTTAATATTTTTTGCATGAACTTAATCGATTAATCCCGAGAAAAATTTCATTTAACTAAGTGACCCATTATATATATATATATATATATATATATATATTATATCAGGGTGTCCCATAAGTCTGGACCCATAGGGATTTATAATATATTTTTTTATTATGTTGCAGGTAAACCATGTCACTGACTAGAGAGGAGAGAGTTCAAGTTATTTTGCTGGTCGGGACCCGCAGTCACCGGGAAGTGGCCGAAGAATTCAACAATATGCATCCAGACCGCGCACCAATCACACACAGATGTGTTGGCAAGTTGATAGCCAAATTTAAGGAAACTGGATCCGTAGCTGACAAGCCTCGCAGAGGACCTTCAAGGACTGTTACGGAAGACGAAACCAGTACCAATGTGTTGGCTAACTTCGCTGTCAGTCCCAAGAAGTCACTTCGACGCATGTCCAGCGAAACTGGGACCTCCAAGAGCAGCATCCACCGCATCTTGAAACTTCATCACTGGCATCCATACAAACTGCAACTCCATCAGCGTTTAAGTGAAGATGATCCTGATAGGCGAGTTCAGTTTTGCGAATAGGCAGAAGAACAATGCGTGAGTGATGAGACGTTCCCATCAAAAATTCTGTTCTCTGATGAAGCGAACTTTTATGTTTCTGGGGAAGTCAACCGTCAGAACACTCGATACTGGTCACCAACAAATCCTCATTGGTTTGATCCTTCCAAGGAACAAGGTGCCCAACGCCTCATGGTTTGGTGTGGGATATGGAAAGACAGAATCGTTGGTCCCTTCTTCTTTGACGTGACGGTAACCGGTGACACGTACCTCAAGATGTTGCAGGAGGAAGCATTTCCAAGCATGTTGAACCCAGCAGGCGACTACCCGGAGTGGTTTCAGCAGGATGGCGCCCCTCCGCATTACGCCACGACGGTTAGAAATTACCTTACCACACAGTTTCCAGAACACTGGATTGGACGACGAGGACATGTTGAGTTTCCACCAAGGAGCCCTGATCTTACTCCGCTGGATTTTTATTTGTGGGGCCACTTGAAAGCCAAAGTGTACGAGGTCAAACTTCAGAACATTTTCCACCTTAAAGCACGCATTGTGGAGGCGTGTCAAGAAATTTCTGCGACTGTGATTCAGAAAGTGCTGTCGCAGTGGAGATTGCGTCTTCAACTATGTGTGCGACACAACGGCGGACACTTTGAACAGATTATGTAATAAATTTTTGGACTATTTTGTAATTTTATTAATTTTGCAAATTCTCCGATCAGTTTGCAAAGAAACCAAAACAATAGTAATTTTACAAAATGACTTTAAATGTTTGATCATTTTGCAAAAACACAAAAATCGGTCAATTTGCAAAAAACACAAAAATCGGCCACTTTGCAAAATCAACAATAATCTTGTCGGTATATTTGCAAAATCTCTTGTTCTAATACTATAGAACCTTCTAGCTCCTAACCTAACTTAACCTAACCTAACGACAATGACACTGTTGGTTAGGTTAGGTTACAGTAGGTTAGGTTACTGTAGGTTAGGAGCTAGAAGGTTCTACAGTATTAGAACAAGAGATTTTGCAGATACACCGACAAGATTATTGGTGATTTTGCAAATTGACCGATTTTTGTGTTTTTGCAAAATGATCAAACATTTAAGGTCATTTTGTAAAATTACTATTGTTTTGGTTTCTTTGCAAACTGACCGGAGAATTTGCAAAAAGACCGATTTCGCAAAAAAAACGTAATATATATATATATATATATATATATATATATATATATATATATATATATATATATATATATATATAGGGTGTCTCAGAAGTCGCGTATTATAATAGGCTTTATTCAGATTTACGAGGTTTACGAGTCGAAATGGTTTACAAGTGATGTTTAATTACAATACATGTTCGATAATGTTCGAATAATAAAATTAATAGTATGTACATTGTACAGTTAATCAAAAAGCTATCTTTAAAATAATTAAATTGAATGGTGCGCGACTTCTGAGACACAATTGGCTAATGTAGTTTCATTCAATTTAATTATTTTAAGATAGCTTTTTGATTAACTGTACATACTATTAATTTTATTATTCAACATTATTGCACATATATTGTAATTAAACCATTTATAAACCATTTCGACTCGTAAACCTCGTAAATCTGAATAAAGCCTATGGTGCGCGACTTCTAAAACACCATATATATATATATATATATATGGTGGTTTTGATTATAGGAGTGAAATTTCAAAATAAAAATTTTTACCATTCATTAAAAAATTATTTGTGCTAAATATGATGTAAATCAAATAATATTTAAAGGTCGCTCAAAGCACTTGAATTTTGTGACTCTTCGCTCGATAGAGAACTGCTTAATTTATTTGTTGCATGAAAATTAAATAAGGTTAAAATTTTGCATTTATAAAATTTTATTAAGTCAAAAAATAAAATACATTATATTCATAACGTAGTTATAGTTTTTGATTCAACTAAAAGTTTACTGAATATAGAAAAACGGCAAATGACCCCTTTTTTTTGTTTTTAAAGCACAAATATATGACATTTACAAAATAATTATAGCTTTTCCTTCAATTAAGAAAATATGCGCATGCAAGAAAATGGCAAATAGTACCTCCCTTTATATTTCAAAACAAAGTAATTACAGTTACAACATAAATCAAACTTTTGCTTCAACTAAAAATAATATAAGCAAGACAATAGCAAATGGTCATGTTTGACTGAGCAATCTTTTAAAAAATTTGGGGAAACGCTTCCAGTGGTCCTCTACCATTTGGAGAAGGTATTGCTTCTGTTCTTCGTTGCAGTTTGTTGATTCATTGAATGAGGTCATCAACGCGACACCGCTCGGCAAAGTGATTCACGACTCGAATGCCATGTACAACGTCTCGGGCATTCTTCCACGATTCGTCCTCGCCGCCCCAAACGGAGGGATTTTTTTCAGTGAAGGTCGTTGGGATATCCAGAATGGTGAATAATCTCTTCGTGTTCGAAATAACAGAGTTATGTATTTCAAGAATTTCGTTAAGGCCCCTTAGCCCCCTGACATTCAAATTGACCCTCTTGGGTATATCAGACGATCCCTCCTCGTCTAAAGCTTTTACCATCTCACGTTTCTCATCGATGGAAATCGAGGAATCGAAAAAGGCAAAACCTACCAGTTCTTCGCTTAAATATCAAAGATGGCGAGACAGGGCCTTTCAGCCGCATATGAAGCCGAATCATCAATATCTCGGAACTTTAGAATCCTCCCGATAAGCTCAATATCACTTCTAGGAGCCTCGATTGCATTTGATGCTGTAAACCAGGGCTGGAATAAACCATCAAACCGAAAAGGACGGAACGGCGAATCCCAGTTGCCTCCCGAGCAATAAATCGAAACTGTTGCCTGAATAGGAAGATTTTATCAACATATATCAGTCGAGCCATCCATCTCGCTCCGTGGAGAGCTCCATTGCTGCCGAGTGCTAATGCCACGAGGTGTAATCATCTCGAGCATGGTTTTCCTTCAGTTGGTGGAAAGAAATGGTTGTCTCCTTAATGGGTTCCACATGCCGCTTCAAATCATTCTCATCCGTGATCGAAGGTACCAAATTGATCCTTGAACTCTTGAAGAGGGGAATTTCAGGCCCTGAAGACTTTGGGGACATAGTTTCTGCAAAAAAAATTTCTAACACCACTTCAAGTATATGATACCGACAATAAACATGAAGGGAGCGACCAAGCTTCTGTTCGGGTCGAATACACGTTCCACTCCATCCTCCATTATTGCTAGCAATGGTAATGACATGATCTTGATTTGATCCTCTATGCACCAATCTTGGAGGCATTGCATGACTGCATTTACTTGAAATTCTCCAGTTCCTGACAATAGTTTAGGGACATCAAGGAGCTTATCCACGCCAGCTCCCGACACCAGCACTGAGAGACGGTCCACTTTGTTCTGAAATCCCGTTGTGTCCGGTAGGATTTTGCCATCCAATGAACGGTCAAGGGTACATTAACTTAGAAGTCTCTCCGAACCTCCGTTGCAATATCTGCACGAAACCGGATACGAACACTTCTAATGGAGGACCGGCTGAAGTCCAGCTCCTTCACATCGTGACCGGGAGGACGAGAGCAGCACTGCGGTCTGTCGTCTTGGTTCGATCGAGGGCAGCAACAGTTGTTCCAGTGCCTGCACTGGACGACGGCTACGTTGTCTCTGTTTTGGAGGTGGAGGCCCAACGTCATCTGTATCACTTGAGGAAATGGATGACTCCACCAGGACTGCTTTGGTTTGAAGTTGGCGGGCTTCTTCTTCCATTTTTTACTTGTGTTCAAAATGACGTTGTTCTCTCTCCTCACACCGGCTCTCTAACCTGGTAATTAATGTCTCAACGCGACCCATGCAGCTTTGTCGGTTCTGCCGCTGGAGGTCGAGAAAATCCCGGTCCTGTATTGTTATTAGGTCCATGGCGTTGACGTGAGTGATATCGAACAGTTTTAAAGACTTATGTTTGAAATCAGCCTCGTTGCACTTTTGGGTTTCGGTCGCCGCTTTGAGGTTTTCTTAAGCTTTTGCCACGCCTTGAAGAGCTTGTCAAGTTTAGCGATCGCACCGTATTCTTGGGTCATGGGAATTCTGGCTTTGATTCAGGAGGCGGCTACTTCCGTAATAACAGCTTTTACTGCCTCCTTCGCCGTCTTCCTTTCTTCGAGGTGAAGGTGTAAGAGTCGTTGCAATACTTCGCTTTGAGAGGAAAGCTTGCTCCCGGACAAAGGGTTCTTTGTAGGCTGCTCCAGTAGATATAATTTGTCTTTTTGGCAGGTTCTGACACGAGTGACCACGAGTTGATGTAGATGGTTTAGCTTCTTCCATATTTTCTGAAAAAATAATAAAAATACATATCAGAAAGTGATAAGAACGTACGTGATATTCATAATTTTTTGGTCTATTTTAGAAAACTTCTACGTTGTTGAGCGACCTCTAAATATTATTTGATTTAACTAAAATTTTATCTCTTGGGTTATCTCTAGAGAGAAAACAGATGTAGGAGGTAAGATCTATGAAATTTAGAGTTTTTATTTTCGAAACCACGCCACACACACACACACACACACACACACACACACACACACACACACACACACACATATATATATATATATATATATATATTTATATATATATATATATATATATATATATATATATGTACACAGACCGTGCATGGAAAAAGGACCTTTTCTAGGAAAATTAAATCCACTATAGTCCAAATAAGTAATGGTAATGACAAATAATATATGTATATATACATAACCTTGGTTATCTTGGTTTTGCTTCCAGAATAACGTGGAATCCGAACCACGACCCATTACGGGCAGTTAGAAATTACAAAGTCCTCGCCCGGACTCGATCTCACGATCAGCAGCAACCCAGCGTCTTAACCACTATGCTACCCAGGGTACCCATTTATCTATCAACCAATTTTTTTTTATTGTGTGGAAGGATGAACAGCTGGGTTTTGCTGCGCGTCGCCTGCCGTCACCGGGTCTCGATCCCGAGGCCGATGGATTTGTAGTCAGCGATGCTAGCCACACCACCACCGAGGCGCATATATATATATATATATATATCACAATTAATGGGTCATTTAGTTAATGTTAAATTAATTTTTTCTCCGAATTAATCGCTCTATCATTGATCGAATGAATGAATAAATTTTCGTGGATGGAAGACGCTGTATAGTTGATGATGAAAATCTGTCGCGCATCCACACATCAATCGATTCCTTCCTCGAAGCGATGCTAACAAACTCCCGTGTTTATATTTTTAAATTCTTAGAGGTGAACGAATAACTAAATAAGTATGTTTACGTACAATTTCGGAAATAAGTTGTTCGCGTAGAAAAATTAAAATTTCTAAACAACATAAAAAATTACAAATTGGTAATGATTGGATTTTGTTTTAGAAGTTTTAATAATCTCTCCAAAAAGAATAAGAGAATAAAACATTTTAAAGAAAACCCCACAATATTACCAGTTAGTAATTTTTAATGCTCGTAAAAAAATGTGTTTGTAGGCGAATTTTTTTCCGAAACTGTACACGAAACCAGTTGCTTTTATTCGAACAAAAGAGAATATCAAAATGAATTTACTTTCTTCATTCAATAAACTACATTCTTTATATACAGTTTAAGGCCAGCCGAACGCACGATCGACTCACGACTCGAGTCGCGTGTATGATTTTACATTGATAGAATGGGACATTGCAGCGACCGCGACGCGATCGCGGGGCTCCCATTCTGTCAATGTAAAATCACACGCGACTCGAGTCGTCACGACCCGAGTCGTCAGTCGTGAGTCGAGAGACGATCTTGCGCGCGGCCGGCCTTAGAGTATATTAAGTTCTTAACCTTAAACCATTTATTTTCTCGCATTTGAAAAAGGGTCGAATGACCGTGTCATCGAAAAGAAATTTAGCTTATAACTTAATCTGTCGCGTTAATTCAAGTTTAATTACTTTATATATATTAGATTAGGTTGGGTTAAGTCGAAAGACCTAATCGTTAAAACTTAATTTGGTCTAATTTTACGTACTAGTTACGTCTGGTTAGTTTAGTGTATGTTAGGCCTGGTTAGTTTAGTTTAGGTTGGGTTAATTTAGTTTTGTATATACGTTAAGTAGTAATAATGATGATAGGAAGTTAATGATTAGCTTAGGTTAAGTTAGTTTTATAGTTAGGTTAGGTAGAAGGGTTTATATAGGGCTAGTGATCGACACTTAATCTAAATTAACTTATATACTGGGTTAGGTCAGGTTAAGTTAGGTCAAATTAGGTTAAATTACCATAAATTCTGATTCTTTAGCTATTCATTCCGAAAATTTGGCCCTATGTGGCACCATATAAACATTATTATATAAAATGCATACGCATTCTCTACAAGTATGTGGTTGACTCAACCAGCAGCTGCTTGCGTGTTTGTACAAAGTAAAGGCTGGTTGAAACGAAACTATACTCTCATTATACATATGCATAATAATAATAATAATAATAATAATAATAATAATGATGATGATGATGATGATGATTATAATAATTTCCAACAAAAAAATTTTCAGACGGACAATTAAGCTACTACATGATTATGAACAACTCTTACGTTAAATTTGAAATTCCTTTATATAATAATAGTGAAATTAACTTAAATTTATATGATTTTATAGTATATACACAGGGTGTCCCGTAAGTCCAGTCTAATAGGAAAATTTATTTTTAATTAAATTTACAAGATTTACAAACTGATGTCTTGTTTTGGGACTTTTTTTTGTTGCGGGTAAAATAACACGCAATGGCTAATATGGAAGTGAGTTACATTCCTCAAGAGTGTAACTCACTTCCATATTAGCCGTTGCGTGTTATTCTACCTGCACCAAAAACAAGACATCAATTTGAACACTTGTTTTAGTTCTAATTTATTACTTTTAGAAATTTAATTAAAAATAAATTTTCCTTTGAGACTGGACTTATGGGACACTCTATATATATATATATATATAACCTTTAGTTAGCTTCCACCCGAATTGTTCATTCTGACGAAGGTCAAGCTTTTCACTCCATCTTAGACCTACAGTTTAACGTGGAATCCGAACCACGCCCCATCAGCAGCCCAGCGTCTTAACCACTAGGCCACCTAGAGTACCCATTTATCTACCAACCACTTTCTTTATCGTGTGGAAGGATGAACAGCTGGGTTTTGCTGCGCGCCGGCTGCCGTCGGGTCTCGAACCCAGGGCCGATGGATTCGTAGTCAGCGACGCTAACCACTACACCACCGAGGTGCATTTATATTATATTATAACTTATTATATATATATATATTATATATATGTGTGTGTATATACTGTATATGTTGAAATTTTGTAAATAGGTTATAGGAAATAACGACTATTCAGCTATCAATTTATGGCACTGAGTAACAAAAAATTGTTATTAGATGGAAATTAAATATAAAAATATTTATATTAAACCAAAAAAAAGATGTCTTTTATGACATTTCAGTCGCACAAAATTTCTAATAAGGAAAAAAATGTTATTTTTAATAAAAAAAATGTTTTTAAGATCCTTAAATTCTATATTACATCAAATGACGAAACAGTAAAATGGATAAAATGGATATTTTCACTCTTAATATTACTGAATAAAGTATTATAAAGTGTCCAAACTGCGTAATAATCAAAGGGGAATGCCAGAAACTACCACAAGATTCAGGCCAACTAATGCGGCCCATTGCTCTTAACTCCTTTATTTATTATTATTATTATTATTACTAGCTAAAGTGGACACTACGGGCCCACTTTAGCTAGACCTACGGTGCTGGGGCCTTCGGACCCAGTAATTGGGGGGTCTATGGCCCACGAATTACTTGGAGGGGGGGGGGTAAATTATTAAGCTTCACAAAAGTTCGTCGTGAACTTAAAGTAAATAGTAAGCTTTCACTGCCTTAATAATTTCTTTTAAAAATCTTCGGTATCCGATTTCAGCTTTTGAAATAATTTTTTTGACAGACTCTGCCTCAATTATATTATATAGATAGATTTTAACACGCTTTGGTCCTCAAACTTTTGGCTTTTACTGAGCAAAAGAATCAAGTGAGATGAGGATAACAATTCACTGAAAAAGAAGCTAAACACGTTCCCGATTTCTGAATTCTGGACCTTGTTGCTCGTTTCTTTTCTTCTGTGCATCAACTTCTTTTCGTGACACTGATGTACCTTGCTTCCTTTTACGTTCCATTATCCTTGACTATGATAAAAGACTAGCAACAATTTATTATTATTATTATTATTATTATTATTATTACTGGCGGCAATGTGAAGCTTAAGATTTTTATGACTGCGTTCTTTTCTATAGTTTTATTCACCAAATAACTGAACCGACAGTAATTGGGGGGGTTCAATTATTTGATCGATAAAACTATAGTCATAAAAATCTTAAGCTTCACAAATCTTGACACACTGTGAAGCTCAAGATTTTCATGGCTGCGTTCTTTTCTATAGTTTTATCGCGGTACTGGGGCCGTCGGGCCCAGTAATTGTTGGGGTGGGTGGGGATTGGGGGCTAGTCAAACATATATTTTCGTTCATTACTCATCACCCCCATCTACCATACGAAGTTTGGTCGAAATCGGTTCAGAAACGTAAAAGTTTTTCTGCGGACAGACAGACAGACACATTTTCGGTAAATTATAGTAGTAATTGTTGTTGTTGTTGTTGTTGTTTAGCCGATCAGCCCACCCTGATCGAGCAAGCCGGCGGCACGCAGGTAACCGATCGCCCTCTCCGGAATGGACCAGAGGTTCAGCGCACTAGTGATGTTGTGTTGTGTTCGTTGTTGTGCTAGAGCGGTACAGTCCGTCATAATGTGTTCAATTGTTTGTGGTGTGTCTTGGCACAGGTGGCAGGTGTCGTCTATGGAGTTGTCTAGTCTGTGTTTATATGTCCGTAAGTTGGGTGATGTCCACATCGGAATCGTGCTAAGTTAACTCGATCCGATCTGCTCAGGCTGATCTCTGACCTGTTAATGGGTGGCGGCTTCGCACCTAGGACCGCATTCGGACCGAGTCGTGTCAGTGCTTTGTGGGTTAGGTGTGTGTATGTGTTTTCTGTACTGTGTGATGTCTGTGGGGCGTGGTATGGAATGGAGTATTTCGTTATAATATCTCTCTGGTGTTACCTTAATGGTGCGAGGTGTTGGTGCATGATTGTACATGTAGTGGCAAGGGTGTTGTGGGTTAGTTGTCGCTGCTGCCATGAATTGTGTTCCCCTCATGTCTAAATGTTCCCTAACTTTTAGTATTTTTGTTTCTGTGTGCAGGTGTTCTATTGGTGTTGTTTGAGTGCATCCTGTAATGATACGAAGTGCGTTGTTTTGTATTGTTTGTAAGGTGTTTATGTGTGTGTTTGAGATAATGGGTGCCCAGCATGGGCTAGCATAGTCCATAACTGAGCGAATATATTGTTTGTATATGAGTGATGTTGTTTCCTGCTGGTGTCCAAAGTTTGTGCCTGTTAGTACCCTAAGCGTGTTAAGTCTTGACGTACATTTGGTTTTAATGTCCTGAATGTGGTTTGCAAAAGATAATGATGTGTTGTATGTGACACCAAGTATTTTGGTTCTGTGAGTGTGTGGAATGTTGATGTTGTTTAGTGTAAGCTGTGGAATTACCTGGTGTTCTTTTGTGTTGCTTGTAAGCAAGGTGATGGTTGATTTTGTGGGCGCTACTTTGAGTCTATTGTGTGTGAGCCAGTCTTGTATACTGTTTATGTATGTTTGTAGGTTATTTGTAGCGGTGTCGATGTAGTAGTAATTGTTGTTGTTATCGGTGCTATCGGAAGTAGAACCCTCGTCCTTCGCTTAGAGGAAAACGGTGTTACCCACTCATCCTTGGACGCTGACTTACAAATTGCATACTTTACATATGAAATATTTGGTGTCTTTTGTTGTAGTATATGTACACGAAAAGAGGTTCCGTATTAGCCATACTAATTAATGGTTCAGTTAATTTATCTTCATTTTCGTCTTTCAAATTTTCTGGAATTTTGTCTATGTTAAATTTGTCTTCTTTTCCATATTTACTGTACTTTTTCTCTTTTCTCTCATTTTTTATTCAGTTTTTTTTTTGATTCGTCTGAAAAAAAAAGGTACTTTTTGCCACTCGTTTGCAGTCTATGCAACTCTTTCTTTGCACCAGGATAGTCGTCTACTCCTTTGCTTCGCGTTTAACATCGGCTTAATTTTTGGTTTTCGTGACCGAAATCCTATTTGCTAAAGGCGGCGAGTGTGTTAGTGTGTGGTTGCACGAATGCAAATGGTGTGGAGTCACTTGCATTTGTAAAGAGAACTGTCACTAGTCACGTTTTTCAAGAACCATTTATTTTTCAACGTGACTTAGCTCCAGCTCATGCGGCTCGTGTAACATCTACGTGGTTTGATGCTCATGAAATTGAAATACTACCATGGCCAGCTAATTCTTCCTATCTTAATCCGATAGAAAATCTTTGGAGTATTGCTAAGCAGAAGGTCCAAAAACGTTAACCAGGTACACTTGGTGAAATGAAGAGGTGTTTGATGACAACCTGGCAATTGATAACTAAAGAAGAATGCAATTGGAAGCCGTAATCAGGGCTAAGGTGGACCAACTAAATACTAAGACGCAGAGTTAAAAAGTCTTGGATAAAGTTTTAATATATTGGCAGTACTCAGTAAACATAATAAATTTCTTATATGTTTTTCGTAACACCTGACAGGATATTTTGGTATGTCGCTATGCATTAACTTTTCACTATTTAATGAGATTTTTGCTATTTTTTTTTTCAAAACGCACACACAGGTGTTTTTTTTTATCAGTGACGTCACATATACTTGCTATTTCTTATAAAGGTGTATAATTTAAAGGTATTATCAAGGTCATAAGCGCATTTGAGAGAGCATTCTATTTTTTTTTGGTTCGGAGTTGTATTTAACATAAGAAAGACGAACGGGTCAACTTGACCCGTTTTTGCAGGTTCTTGTTTAATATTCTTTTAATAAATATGAGTTATTATTTTGACCCTCTGCCGCCCTTTTAGGTTAAGCAAACTTTCCGTCCTTCTAGTGTTAAAGTATTATTTGTCTCTTTAACTGACCCCATAATATGTTCTCCTTTGGCGAGTCTTGTTATATAAGGTCTAACACCTTATTTGGTAAGATCCTTATAGCTGAACGCAAAAATGAAAATGTAGGGGGAATGAACCTATAAAAGAGTCACATGTATGTATGCATGTATGTATATATGTATAATATTGTAAATGTACGTGTGTAAATTGTAGCGTTTCATAAACCTAAAGCTTAAGCTTAATTAATGGTAAAATTAAATAAAATAGTTCAATTGACAATTGTTTATTTTATGTTAAAATTATTGTAACAACAAAAATTTTAACATTTATTTTAGAGATAAATAACACTGGTATGCATCAATTTTGCTGTCAAGGGTTTTGTAAGTGATTCTTATAGAGTGTTTCCTGCTGATTTCGAATCTGCAATCCGTTTTTCTCAATCAGCTCAGGTTATCCGGCTATGGCCTCATAAGTAAAATAGAATGTTTCGTGATTTTGTCAAAGCGGAATTGGAACAGTAACATCTATCATCACTTGTTTCACTTGTATAATATCTTTTTTTACTTTTCAGGCATATAGATAAAATATTTCATAATGAATAGAGCGTGTAAAAATGATCCCAATAGATTCTGCTACATATGTGGGACGGTTACCATGCCAAATAACCAGTCCCAAATCATTAAATTTGTGAAGACAATGTATAGAGCATACTTTGGAATTAAGCTAGGGGACCAGGACAAAAATTTCGCCCCTCATATGTGCTGCAAGACGTGCATTGAAAATTTGAGAAGATGGAGCAAAGGCAGAGCGAAATCTTTGCCTTTTGGAATTCCCATGATTTGGAGAGAAGGAAAGGATCACGTGACAGATTGCTATTTCTGCATGACAAACCTCCAAGGTGGGCTTATAAATTTATTTTTCTTAAATATTTTGAAATCCTCGTATGAAACTTGACATAATATTCACCATAATGTAATATTCACCATATATAGCATAATATTCACCATAATGGTAATCATACATTTACATATACATATTGTTATAGAAAATACATTTACACATACATATTGTTATACAAGTTACATTTACATATACAATGATTGTATATTTTCTTTCTTTTTCATTCATATTGTCCCTGAAGTGACAATATGAATGAAAAAGAAAGAAAAAATATACAGACTCCATCGACCTATTTCATATCTTACAGACCGCAGCCTTCCCTCACGAGCCGCCACTGTCTGAATGCTTCTTCTATTTCATATGCAAGTTTTATATGGTCCATGTTTCTGTGTTTCTATTTTCAGGAGTTAACAAGAAGAATAAACACATTGTTGTATACCCTGACATTCCTTCTGCTATGAGACCTGTACCCCATGGTCCTGGAATTCCAATACCCGACCCACCTCAAACCCTGGACTTCGATGATTCTGATGATGAATCAATGACCAGTCCCAGTCGTATATACCTCAAAATACCGCTTCAAATGAGCCGAGGCCTCTCAACCAGGCCAAACTTAATGATCTTACCAGGGATTTAGGACTTTCCAAATTAGCTGCCGAGATCTTGGGCTCACGACTTCGAGAGGTCAACTTGCTGGCTCCGGGAACAACATTCTCCTGGTATAGGAAACGAGAGGAAGAATTCCGCAAGTTTTTTGCAGTGCACGAAAATACCTCTTCCTTAGTGTACTGCTGCAATGTTGAGGGGCTAATCGAATCCTTGGGCCTGCCATATAACGCATCAGAATGGAGGCTATTTATAGACTCGTCTAAACGAAGTTTGAAAGCAGTACTTCTCAACATTGGGAATAGGGTTGCATCAGTCCCTGTAGCACATTCCGTACAACTTACTGAGAGCTACGATAACATGAAAATTTTACTGGATGCTCTCGTATACGACCAACATAACTGGAGGATCTGTGGAGATTTGAAGGTAATACTAATATCATAAGTAAACTATTGCTATTGACTATGTTGTTTTTCCAAAGGTTATTTGAGAGCGTATAAGAACACTTAACTTCCCCACAGAAGTGATACAGTCCAATGCATAGATTTTTTATCTGATAGAACAAATTCTCTAAATTCTTTAAATATTTTCATTTTTTTTCAGATTGTGGCATTTGTATTGGGAATGCAAGGGGGATACACGAAATACCCATGTTTCCTCTGCAAATGGGATAGCCGAGCGGATGAGAAGCACTATGCACAGCGTGAATGGGCATCCAGAGAGAATTTTGAACCTGGGTCGCATAATGTCGTTTCAGTGCCCCTTGTACCACCAACAAAAATTTTGCTCCCACCACTTCATATTAAGCTGGGCTTGATGAAAAATTTCATCAAATCAATGAATAAGGAGGGTTCAGCATTCCGATATCTCGAGAGTAAATTTCCTCATATATCTGATGTTAAACTAAATGCTGGGGTTTTTGATGGTCCTCAAATTCGAACTTTGATCAAGGATACTCAGTTCGAAAACGCAATGACTCCAACTGAGAAGAATGCCTGGCAGGCATTCAAATCAGTTGTCACTGATTTTCTTGGCAAGCGTAGAAGTCCAGAATACGAGTCCGTTGTCGAAAACTTGATGGAAGCTTTCAAAGCTCATGGGTCGCGCATGTCCATAAAAATGCACTTTTTGTGGTCCCACTTGGACTATTTTCCTGAAAATTGCGGGGATTATAGTGAGGAACAGGGTGAACGATTTCACCAAGATATCAAAATAATGGAAGAGAGGTACCAGGGAAACTGGGATATCAATATGCTGGCGGACTATTGCTGGTGTTTGAAGCGAGACGTGCCCGAAGAAAAACACAGACGGAAAACCAAAAAAACTTCATTCCTTCCTCAATAAACTTTTTTCCATATTCATTGTATGAATAAAAGTATTTATTCACACAATGTTTTCATTTTTCACGAGTGTTCTTATAATATTACTCGTATCTACAGTGTTTAAGCTAAAAAAATCAATAAATTTGGGGATAAAATTGGACTTATAATAAATGGCCAATAGAGAAAAAACCTGACCTGATTGAGGAAAACCAATGTCATTTTCGAATTCAGCATGGTCGAATTATATAATATGAGTTGAAAAAACCCTCACAGCAGACAAAAAAATTTCATATGCATACCAGTGTAATTATTAATTTAATCATATATATATATATATATATATATATATATATATATATATATATATATATATATATATATAATATAATTTCTTATATCCTATTATGAACTGAATTAAATCTGTGTCTAGGTACATATTATAATATTTATAACTATACTGTAAAGCTCGAAGTGCAATTACAAGCATATACAAAATGGCTCTTAATGAACAGTTACGTACGAATAAACAAACCTTTTTTTTTTTTTTTAAATTTGGGAAAATTCCTAACAAAGGAATAAAATATTGGCGTAAATTCAGTGGAATAAAATTGATAAATTAACGAGAATAATTTGTCGCCCCATTCGCGGTCAAATTAAAAATGGCTGACTGTTATATACAATGGTTCATTCGTTGTTCTTAGGAAACAATTTTAACGACATCGATTCTCCGTTTTGGCCCTCAGATCTCCACTTCCAAATATTATTGGATTAATCGTGGACCCACGTAAACACCTTTGCTCGCATAAACGTGTCTGCTACGGCTGCGTCCATTGGTCGCATTTGCAATCAAAATATCTTTCTAATTTACTATTGGCGGAACGAGGTAATCCGAATCAAATGAGGGCGTTAATTGGCTCTCTCGTTCCTAAGTGGTTTAAAAGCGGGGCCGCGATTGGCGGGTACGGCAGGCTTCCACCTGAAAACTTCGTGCGAGCTCTTCTCTCGTGATTTACGACCTCAATAAATTGCATCAAAATGTTTCAAAAGTCCAGAGAGGAGATTTTCAACATTTCTCATTGTCGGTGTGAGCTTCTCTACGGCTCGAGCTTTGCTTATAATTACACGCTGGGAGAGACGGAGAGACTGCGAAAAATCTCTCTTTATTTATCTATCTCTTTGTCTCTTTCTTAAAATTTTATAAAGATTTAGTCTTTATAAAGTTATTTTTTTTTTTTATTTTTTTTTTTTATATATATGCATTTTTATCTTCATTTTCGTCTTTAAAATTTTCTGGAATTTTGTCCGCGTTAAATTTGTCTCTTTTTCCCTATTTACTTTTTC
>JAJOZX010001029.1:695000-717500 GCA_023014485.1 Bathynomus jamesi | reverse complement strand
TATGCTGCAAACCCACAAGGAAAAAGAAAAACGATTCCAAGGCCTTCCGTGTATTCAAAGCTACACCTCGTCAGGGAATGAAGATAAAAGGCGAGATGCCCATAAATATATACAATGTACAGGAAAAACAAAACAATTAGCACATACTTAACAAGGGTTAATGAGAGGCAAAAGAAATTTTAACATGATATCGTCAATTTTATACGTCCCCGCACTGTTATTGAAATTGTTTTTAAAATGAATAAATGCACATTCTAGAATATTTCGTTCTATTATATCTCTGTTTTTAACACGCGCTTTAGAACTATCCCACTTGATGCTATGGTTACATCTATACATATGGTTAAATAAAGCATTGGAAGTATTAGCTGTTCTACAAGCATATTTATGCTGTTTTACCCTAATATCTAACGTTTTACCGGTTTGGCCTATATATACTGAGTTACATTGTGTACATCCGATCGAATACACACAACCAACAACATTATCAGGGCTATTCTTTATTAGGCGTGATTTAACAGTATTATTATACTTAAAGATTACATTAATGCCAATTGCTTTAAGTACAGTTGGAAGGTATTGAAAATTAACATGGTAAGGTACTAAATTATGTTACCCTATTTCATTTTTAGATAACTGTCTTAAGAAAGACAGAGAATAGGTATTATAATAATGTAATTGTAAAGGAATTTCAGCGTAAAAATATCCTTAGCCTACCTTACCATGTTAATTTTCAATACCTTCCAACTGTACTTAAAGCAATTGGCATTAATGTAATCTTTAAGTATAATAATACTGTGAAATCACGCCTAATAAAGAATAGCCCTAATAATGTTGTTGGTTGTGTGTATTCGATCGGATGTACACAATGTAACTCAGTATATATAGGCCAAACCGGTAAAACGTTAGATATTAGGGTAAAACAGCATAAATATGCTTGTAGAACAGCTAATACTTCCAATACTTTATTTAACCATATGTATAGATGTAACCATAGCATCAAGTGGGATAGTTCTAAAGCGCTTGTTAAAAACAGAGATATAATAGAACGAAATATTCTAGAATGTGCATTTATTCATTTAAAAACAATTTCAATAACAGTGCGGGGACGTATAAAATTGACGATATCATGTTAAAATTTCTTTTGCCTCTCATTAACCCTTGTTAAGTATGTGCTAATTGTTTTGTTTTTCCTGTACATTGTATATATTTATGGGCATCTCGCCTTTTATCTTCATTCCCTGACGAGGTGTAGCTTTGAATACACGAAAGGCCTTGGAATCGTTTTTCTTTTTCCTTGTGGGTTTGCAGCATTTATTCATTTCACGTGTTTTATTGTGAAATTCATCCCATATATATATATATATATATATATATATATATATATATATATATATAAACTGTCTACATACATTATACATGATGTATGTGACTTTCGTTTCTTGACATAATTGTAGACAATAAAGGTTACAAAAACGTTTCTTTCAAAGTAATTTGAAGTCTTTGTGAATCTCCGATTGATTTATGAATTTTAATCCAAACAGATAAAAAAAAAATTACATCAAAACAAAAGCATTCGTGAAGTTTTCGTTTCATTATTGTTAAAATGTAATTCTGAATGCGGTATCAAGTCCAATTTAGTACAGCGTTTGGTGGACTCTATCGATTATAGGTTTGGATGTAATGTATCCTGGTGATACATGAATAATGTCCTCTGATTGATGAACTTCCACAGGTATGCATACATCGTTTGCCAATTAAAGTAAATACTTTAAACGATTATAATATTTAAAACATAAAGATATATATATATATATATTGACAACGCGCGGATGATATATACTGGCGATGTTCCACCGCTTATGTATATAAAGTGGAATCATTAAATATATTAAAGAAACATGCAATGTCCTGAATTGGAACTATACTTAAAAAACCATTCTTTCTCGTAATTACCGCGAAGTCGGAATGCAAATATATCGTCCCTGCCTCGCTTTATTTAGAGGGAAATAAACCGCAAATACTTAGAGAGTATATAAAACGTTCTATTAAGATATTCAAGACTTGCCTGTATCCTTTATAATAACGGAGGAGAGTCATTCAAGCGGATTGATGTCTTTTATTCAGCCCATTTTGCCAACCATTACCACGAGACAAACCCGCCCCAAATTGCCTTCGATATAATATATGACGCGGGGAATTACGGGAACCCATTCGCAAATTTCCGTTCGTGGAGAATATTAACAACGGGAGTTAAATAATTAGCCAGGTTAAATATTAACTCGAGTCAAAGTATTACGCGCTCATTTTCATATTTTAGTTTATCGGTTATATTTATTGCTCGTGTAAGTCCCATTTTTTTAGTTTTTTTTTACCCGTCCTTTAACTATACCAAGGTTAATTAACTTTATTTTTTGATATATTGTTAAAATTAACGCCTTTTGTTATGTACCGCATGCGGCAATTCGGCGAATTTGCACCGCAGTCTCTCTTTTATAGCGTCAAATTTGTCGCATATTAAATACAATTATTTTCTGGTTTAGAATGTAGAGTGTGTGTGTATATATATATATATATATATATATATATATATATATATATGCTAAAAATGTTGAATTATAGTGGTTGGTTTAGATTTTTAGTAACTAACTGGGGAAGGATAAGGAGGAGTGCACAAAAAACATTCATGTTTTAATTTTACATCTAAATTAATTAAGATTTTAATTTTTGTGTCTTGGAAAGTAAATTATATATTTTTATTTTATTTTTTGTTTTAAAATTCAATTAATAATTTATAAGTTTTAAATTAACATCAGTAGTAAATTAACAAGAATTTAATACGAATTGACTTATTTATGTTTCTGTAGTGTATTATATCGATTTATATTATCGTCAATGTATATATGTTATAATGTTATAATGTTTCAGACCAACAAAGACCCTAGGATCCACTCATGGCTGGTCCACCTAACTGTATATATATATGTGTGTGTGTGTGTGTGTGTGTGTGTGTGTGTGTGTGTGAAAGTAAATAGACACCTTTTGGTTTTTCCATAGTTTTTTATTTGATTATAAAAGTTGATAAATAATAATAAATTTATCGCCATGAGAACAATCATCGTGACGTCTATTTACTTTTGTTCACCTTTTCTCTCTCTCTCTCTCTCTCTCTCTCTCTCTCTTCTCTCTCTCTCTCTCTCTCTGTATATATATATATATATATATATATATATATCTATATATATATATATATATATATATATATATATATATATATAATATGAAAAGTTGATTGAAGAACGGCAAATTGGATGATTTCTGAATGAACGGTGATCAGCAGACAGTATTCAGTATTGACCGACTGCCGAATCGCGAATGAAAAAAAAAATTTTAAATTGGCAAAAATTCGGCAACGACAATTTTTCAAACGAATTATCCGATCCCGCCTTCTTCGTGTAAAGCCACGCTCTGAGGGCCAAACTACAGGGCTCAATGTTAACCAATGCTTTGGGCCTCGAGTTCAATGGCAGTATATATATATATATATATATATATATGTATATAGTATATAAAGTTTTAATCTTTTCTTTTTAACACTCATTTTAAGAAGAAATAAAATCTAAAATTTGAAATTCCTTATTTTATTTGGCACTTCTATATACTGTATATACACACTGTATATATATATATATATATATATATATATATATATATATATATATTATATATATATATATATATATATATTATTGGTGGGTTATTACGCATATATATATATATATATATATATATAATATATATATATATACACACACACACACGAGTGCGTAATAACCAACCAATAAAATAATGAATATTCTTAAATAACGCAACCACTGGGAATATAGAAGGAAAAAATCACTTCAGTTTTGCATTATTATTTTATTTTCAGTTGTGCAAAGTAATATTATTAATGAAAAAAAGTGTCTGCCAAGTTTTAACACGCAAACGATTCAACATGGCATTATTAGATTTTTTTTTTTTTTTTGGCGTAACGTCCAATGCATCAATCTTTTCAAATTTAAAATGCTATTTCAAAATCTTATATATATATATATATATATATATATATATATATATATATATATATATATATATATATATATATATATATATATATTATAGGTAGTGAGTTATATTGGACTGGGCTGTGCCTAACTTTTTAAGTATTATATTTATTGTTAGGGAAAATGTCGCGTTCTACATGGAAACCATTTATTTAAATGTAATATTCTTTTTAACACGAGTCGTAAACCTTTAAAGACTCGTTCTTTTCAAGTTATGTGAACGTCCCTCAACGCCACTCCCATCAACGAACACTCCAACTCAACACCGATAATTAGTCAGGCGTTTAGAGTAACTTTGAGAGGGAGTTAAAACTCGAGCGACATTTCGCCTTTGTCAACGGAAGCTTTATTTTTCGTCCTCAAAGGCATAAAATCTTGGCGTTAGCGTCCGGTAATAAAAATCAAAGCTTTTAATTAGCGCCTATAAGAGAAAGGTAATAAACGGCGCTTTTTTTGAAGATACGGGCATCGTGTAAAGCTGGGTACGTATATAAAGTTTTAAGGGCGAGACCGCGACATGTTTTCTCAACGTAATCGTTGAATTCCTTATCCAGACGAATTCCATAAAACGTGAACTGGTTTCTTTCACGCTATTCCCCGCGTGCCTTCGATTCTTATTTGTAGAAGTATTTAAAGTTTTCGCATCTCTAATTTATTCTAATTTCTCTATTAAGGATTTTAGAATAATATTCCACGATGAATATGATATATGATGAATGAATGTATGTATGCATGTGTGTATGTATATGTATGTATGTATATATGAATGTATATACGCAATAAACATGGTCACTAACAACAATAACTATTGTAAATCATTATTTATCGTTTCGCCTATACAGAATGGAGAATTCGGGTGTGTATACGAATGCCCACACGGGTATAACAATAATAATAGTAATAATAATAATACTAATAATAATAATAATAATAATAATAATCAGCGAGAAGAGCCAGAAGTTGTACAACGCTCATGCCAACTAACGCGACCCATTGTTTTAACTCTGGTATATTAGCATTACCATCATCATCATCATCATCATCATCATTATTATAATATAATAACAATAAATTAAATGAATTTAAGGCGGTAATTTATTCCGGCAACTATGATATAGTTGCTATCACTGAAACTTGGTTAAATACCGTGACTCGGGACTTGTTGGGGGAACTTGATATACCGGGTTTTAAAATCTTTACTAATGATAGGTTACATAGATTTGGAGGCGGCGTTTTGCTGTACATTCGTAATTCCCTTAGGGCTATCGAGGTTAAGTTAGATTTTCCGGCAGCAATTAATGCGATCTGTGTTGAAGTTAGGGCGCGTAGTATTAGTTTTAATTTTGTCGTTGTTTATAGACCTCCCGTTCAACCCCTCGATATAGATACTAGATTTTACTCACTTCTTGGTAATTTTATTGACAATCGGAATAGTATAATTGTCGGAGACTTTAACTGTCCTAATGTTAATTACGAGAATTTTACGGGTAACGAAGAGGGTTTGAGACTGGTTGAGTTTATGGACGATAACTTTTTACGACAGATAGTTACCGAACCAACGCGCGGTGATAATATCTTAGATTTGGTGATGACGAACGGCGAGAATATAGTCGAAAGTTTAGAAGTAGGCGAGAGTTTAGGATGTAGCGATCATCAAATTCTTAGGTTTAAGTTATTGATAGAAAACACAGGATAGTAACGTAATAGAAGTCCCTGATTTTCGTAGGGCTAATTTTGATAGTTTTGCTGATAGGATGAGAGTAGTGGACTGGGATAACTTATTTATGGGTAATGATACAAATTTGCGTTGGGTGGCGTTTAAAGAAAGTTTTAGGAATATTGAAAGGGAGTTTATTCCTCGTAGGCCCAAGCGCGTTAGAAATCGTGGTAGGCCGAAGTGGTGGACTAGGGAAGTAGGCGAGTTCATAAACGAGCGTAATAGAGCGTATAGACTTAACAAGCGCAATGGCCAGGTAGCTAACTTTAATAGATATCGAGCTTAGACGTCAGGTTAAAAGATCAGTTAGGAATGCCAAGCGTAATTTAGAGATAGTTATAGCTGCGGATAGTAAACATAATCCAAAAAAGTTTTTTGAATACGTAAATAATCGTAAGCCGGTAAAGGATAACATAGGCCCTCTATTGGATGTAAATGGCGCTTTGGCTTCTGACGCTCAGGCGATGGCGGGTATTTTCAATAACTTTTTTGCGACAGTTTTACCGTAGAGGAACGTAAAAATGTCCCCGACGTTGACGATATCGTTCCATTTAGTAGCGAGACTATTTTAGATGAAATAAATGTTACGAGGCTGAGATTGCGCATTATATCGATAGGCTAAAAGTTAGCAAGGCTCCAGGCCCTGACGCTTTTTATCCTAGACATTTGAAAGATTTGAAAGACGTTATCGTAGGCCCCTTAGCGAAGATTTTTAATCAGTCACTCGAAACGGGGATTATCCTGAAGACTTCAAATTAGCTAACGTCACGCCTATTTTTAAAAAAGGCGACCGCGCGGTAGCTAGCAATTATAGGCCCATTAGCTTAACGTCAATTGTCGGTAAACTTTGGAATCCGTAGTTAGGGATCGTATTATCGATCACTTAGAAAGTAGGGGTTTGATTAATAGTAGTCAGCACGGGTTTCGACGCCATAGGTCTTGTTAACAAATTGTTAGAATTTTATAACGAAATAGTGCGCGAATACGATAGGCATAGGCAGCTGACGTTATTTATTTAGATTTTAAAAAGGCGTTCGATACAGTTCCGCATAGGAGACTAATTGCGAAGGTTAAAGCGCACGGTATCCGCGGTCAGGTAGCTAACTGGTTAGAAGAATGGCTTCGTGCTAGGAGGCAGAGGGTCGTAGTTAATGGTAGTGAATCGGGGGTGGTTAGAGGTAGGTAGTGGTGTCCCACAGGGTTCAGTGTTAGGCCCATTGTTATTCGTAATTACATTAACGACATAGATGTAGGATTGATTAGTAACGTGTCAAATTCGCGGACGATACTAAAATAGGCGGTAAGGTTGTTAACGAGGACGATAGAAATAGGATCCAAGACGATGTAGATAGGATTATGGAGTGGACGGATAAGTGGCAGATGCAATTTAACGTAGATAAATGTAAAGTTTTGCATATAGGTTCTCGCAACAATAATTACGTGTACACGATGGATGATAGGGATTTAGCGAGCGTTGACGAGGAATAGATTTAGGCGTACGCGTAACTAAAGATTTAAAGGTTAGGAACCAGTGCCTGGAGTCTTGCGCAAAAGCTAATAGGATGTTAGGCTTCATAGCGCGTAATTTCGAATTTAAATCGAAGGATATTATATTGCCCCTTTACAAGTCCCTAGTCAGGCCTCATTTGGAATATGCCGTTCAATTTTGGTGCCCGTACTTGCGTGAGGATATTGATAGGTTAGAAAGGGTTCAGCGTCGTGCCACGAACTTATTCCGGCATTGCGCAAAAGCCTTATGAAGATAGGATTAAAGTGTTAGACTTGTATTCACTCGAAACTAGGAGATTAAGGGGGGAGCTTATTGAAGTTTTCAAAATCGTTAATAACATCGATAACGTAAATTTTGACAAATTGTTCACTTTCGATAATAGTAATACTCGCAATAACGGATTCAAGTTGCGTGGCAGACGTTTCATTAAATATCGCTAAAAACTTCTTTACGTTTAAAGTAATTGATAAATGGAATAATCTTCCCGCGTCAGTCGTTCATTCTACCAGCGTTAATGTGTTTAAGAACCGTCTTGACAGACATTTTAAAAATATTAACGTTGTTTAAAATTAAAAAGAAAGTTAACAACAGGAGCTCTGGTGGTGGTGCTCGAGGATGAGTCTGTTGACGATGAATGCCAGCTTGTGACATGCCAGCGTGTGATGCCAGCAATAAAAAAAAAAAAAAAAAAAAAAATTAGACTAACACGAATGTAGATGTAGCTCATAGCGTAAACTAACCCACTTTTTGTTTAACTTACCTACTTTTTTTTTTTTTTCTTATCCTCCTTACTTTGCATGTCTCTACTCTTTTCTTGCATGTTTGTAGTTTGCATGGTATGACAGTGAGTTAAGACTGTGTTTGCATGGTTTGTAAGCGTTCTTATTTTACTTCTTTTCATCTTTCACCCCTCTCCTATATTCTCCGACTATTTTTCTGACTTGTCGGCAGTGCCGGCGGATGATGATGGTGAGACTTTTTCCCTCTTTTTCTGAATGAATGTTAACCCACGAATGATAGGTGTTGCTCCTTACTTAACCCCATTATCCTCTCTTCTCTTAACCCCCTACTCTCTCCTTTCTCTCGGGCTAGCCTTAGAGTGGATCTTAGGGTCTTTGTTAGCCTTAGCTTCTGTAGATCTTCTGTAGATCATCATCATCACTAGGATTCGAACCCACGACCTCAGTATCTTCACTTCGCTTATAGGGAAACGGCTTTACCCATTGATCTAGGAACGCTGGCCCCAAACTGGACTTGGACAGTCTTCGGTTGGCCAACTAAGAAAATCAACGGAGTGTACAAAGGGTTGAACTCTGCCCAAACCGTCATTGAAAAGCTAAACAGAAATAAACGAA
Organism: Bathynomus jamesi; assembly: GCA_023014485.1. Lineage (NCBI taxonomy): Eukaryota > Metazoa > Arthropoda > Malacostraca > Isopoda > Cirolanidae > Bathynomus > Bathynomus jamesi. The sequence goes on along the minus strand of JAJOZX010001029.1, from coordinate 708,812 downwards.
AGATCGGAGTCCCGAAATCGCTCAACCAAGAGAAAAAAGATAGCAATAATAACTTGCACGTTTGTTAAATTAATTGCGACCCATTCGAGACTCTAAGACGTTTAAGAGAGATTTATCCCAGTACAAAACTCAATCATTAAATAGAATTAAAATCCTGTATACTGTATACATATATACTGCGGCCATTTCACTCAAATGGATATAAATTTTTAACCGTGAGCAGTCTTATAATCATTTTTCCTTTCTCGAGACTATGGCTGTAAGTAGTTATATATATATATATATATATAACCTTGGTTAACCTTGGTTTTGTTTCCGCCCGAATTGTTCATTCTGACGAAGGTCAAGTTTGTCACTCCACATTAGACCTACAGTTTAACGTGAAATCCGAACCACGACCCACCAGCAGTCCAGCGTCTTAACTACTAGGCTACCCAGGGTACCCATTTATCTACGAACCAATTTTTTTTATTGTTTGGAAGGATGAACAGTTGGGTTTTGCTGCGAGCCGCCTGCCATCACCGGGTCTCGATCCCGGGACTGATGGATTCGTAGTCAGCTAACCACTACATCACCGAGGCGCATATATATATATATGTAATGATATATATATATATGTAATGATTGGGTTGTTTAACCTCCTTCGCAACATAACATCTAAGGTGATATGACGGAGACTATAGCTTTACGTGGGATCCAAACCACAGGTCGCTACATAGTCTGCGCTGCGGACGGTCTCCCTCCCACCTACAATCCGACCTAATGTCGCTTAACTTCGCTGATCAACGGGAAGCGGTGTTGCGACACTGGCTACGCCGTAGCTATACTGTATATATATATATATATATGTATATATAATAGTTAATTAATAATGGAAGGCGAAGTAGTAATACAGATGTATCAGAAAAAAAGTAATTTTAACAGAGTTAAGAAATATGAAGACAGATTTGTTGATAAGTTTAACTAGTCCATATACAATTGATTTTCTTAACTTGTAAATTTGTTTTTTAACACAATTATTATTGTGTGTATGTATATATATATTATTATTTTTTGTTTTTTGTTTTTTAAGCGTATAAAGTAATGAAAGTGGCAGAGAGTATAAATTATTTAAGTATTACATATTTTTCACTTGGAAAATGTAATAATATATTGGGTTTAGGAACGTAGAGGGCAGATTGGCGCACATTCTTTATAACATTGCACGTACTTAATTCTATTTCAGAGATATAAAAATAGTTTAGAAGGTTCTCTTCCATAAATTCCTCAAAGATATTAGAAGCCCAACTAATAAACATAAAAACGCATCAAATTCTTTGATTCGTACCATAAATTTGGTCTTATAGAGAAACCCTTTCGTTCTTCTCTTCCTCAGCTGGCCCATGATGATCCAAAGATACGATCGACCTTATTACAGACAATCAAAGGGCTTTCGATAAACTCAACCAACTAACTAACAAGCCCGCGTAGCCTCGGGTTCAAGACAGCTCTGATCATAGGCCATGCTACAATAAAGCACTGGGGAGCGGTGTTTTCCTCCCAGATTACATGCTTCGATAGCAATTAGGGAAGCCTCGTAAGATCGAGCTGAACACCGTCAGAAGTTTAGCCACGCTCATTATTAGTCTCACTGGAAGAACCAGGTATTGCTACAACATCCGACTAATCCCCATGAAATTATTACTTTGAAACAAATAAATATTTGGACTTGATTTAAAAGTAGGGGCAAAACGTTTTTGCGAAATGAGGAATAGATACCTTATCAGGACATGCTCATATTCATCTCAATTGCCACTTATAAGATGTCATATGACAACGAGTTTTTCAAGTTGAATAAAGTTCATATTTGATAACCTACATTATAATAAAGCATTTTAAATTAAGATTTAATTATTTTTTCACTCAGATATTTTAGTAATTATTATTATTATTATTATTATTATTATTATTATTAATTGTTAATATTTATACTTGTATTGTACATGTTCCACATCATACAGTATATCGCATGAACTATTCTGCTGAATTAGGATGGATTTCCTTATATTGTAAACTATATATATATATATATATATATATATCGTAAAGAACGACGTTTGTATAGGAGATATTCCGCGCAAGACGAGAGAGAGAGAACGAAACAAATGAAAAAATGAGGTAACCACCCGGGAATCGAACCCGGGATCTTCCGATTGCCGGTCAGATGCGATACCATTACACCATGGGCCTCACTCTTCCAAATGCCGTAATTCTTCTACATACTCGCAGAAACCAATGCCCCAAGGGGGCACCTCCCGCATGCCGTAACATTATATACATTCAACTGCAAAGAACACGCAGTATAAATAACGTAAAGAACGACGCTTGTATAGGAGATATTCCGCGCAAGACGAGAGAGAGAACGAAACAAATGAAAAAATGAGGTAACCACCCGGGAGGTGCCCCTTGGGGCATTGGTTTCTACGAGTATGTAGAAGAATTACGGCATTTGGAAGAGTGAGGCCCATGGTGTAATGGTATCGCATCTGACCGGCAATCGGAAGATCCCGGGTTCGATTCCCGGGTGGTTACCTCATTTGTTTCGTTCTCTCTCTCTCGTCTTGCGCGGAATATCTCCTATACAAGCGTCGTTCTTTACGTTATTTATACTGCGTGTTCTTTGCAGTTGAATGTGTATATATATATATATATATATATATATATGAAACTAAGAAAATTATTTCCGACTACTTTTTCAAGTTTGTATTGCTGTACGCTGATGAAGAGCTAAAATAATATATGTTTATACAAATATAATATAAAAAATATAGTACAAATATATGCAAATATAGCGTTCATAAACAAAATAATTATTAATTCCATATACAGATAAACATATTTTGATGTCATAAATTAAACCACAAATTTAAATGGTACCGTTGAAAGTTTTTTTCCACGCACTAAAAAATTAAAAAATTAAAATAATAAACTTGAGGTTAAAACCATTTTGTCCACGAGCAAAACCACGAATCAATAAGGACTTTATAGGACCCCAACCTTAATCATATTAAATTCGATATTTTCAATCCTCTTCTTTCATATACTTTATTTTATGTAAAACGCCAATAAGATAGACGTGTATATATATATATATTATATATATATATATATATATATATATTGTTTTTCGTTATTGGGTGGAGAATTGCGATAATTGTGATGGCGACGATAAGGCAGACTCGAATAAAATGCTAGAAATTATTACCCAAATTACTCGCATGATTAACCCAAATTATAAACGGGAAATTATTATTTATTAAACTATTTTTCAGTTATACAAAAGTGTATTTTTTTAGTTCCGTTTTACTTTAACAAAAATGAATGCAAGTACTTCAATTTATATTCAGTTTTAACACACACACACACACACACACACACACTATTTTAGGTTTAGTTTTCAATAAAAAATAATTAAGTTTAGGTAGTCACCCAATTTTTTTTCAAAATGACGATAAGAAACTATAAAATTACCACAAAATTTATGTATTTCGGAAATTTATTAATGCGTTAAAGGAAATATTAAAATAACATAAAACATTATCGTAAATGTGGTTAATAAGATGTATAAAAGCAGAAAATATGAATATAGATTATGAGTATATACAGGGTGTCCCATAAGTCCCTTTACCCTAGAACCTTTTCCTACTAGAATAGGGTGAAGTGAGTAGAGAGACTTACGGACCACCTTGTGTATATATATATATATATATATATATATATATATATATATATATATATATATATATGCGTGTGTGTGTGTGTGTGTGTGTTTACTTTTAAAATTTAGCGCAATTAGCTATGTCACGTCCTTGATCCAACAAATGACGGGATGATGGGTAAGAATAAATAATTGGTTATTCACTGTCTGTGTATGATTTTTCACTTATACATCAGACTTAGCAGTGAGAATTTTGAGAGGAAAAGTGCATTTTAAAATTAAGAGTATGTAAAATAGAATTTTTTAAACGAAAATTGTACCATATTACGCGATTTATATCTTATCAGTGAAACTTATTATTATCATTAACTGGGAAATACTTAATAATTTGTTTTTTAGAAGTAGGCCTACTCTAATTATAAAATGTGGAAAATATATTAGTTATTGATATTAAAGGGTACAAATATTTATAATAAATACAGTGTAATTAAAATTAAAAATTAAAGCATTAATAGAATGTAACATTCTATTTAAATAATTGTGTTATAATAATTGGAAATTGAGTGTGAAAAGTTTAAAAATGATTTTATAACACAAAGTGAAACTTCGATTCGGAGCAACGAAAAACCGCCGCACAATTTCATGATAACTGTCCAAAGTTTGGTTTTATTCCTCTCGTAATGGCTTATTGACTTTTTGAGTTATTGTAGTCGCGAGATTAGTAACCTAATTTCGGATACAATCGGGCTACCCGCGAAGGTCTCACGCGGGAGATGGCGGTCTGTGACGGCTGTACAACTACACAAAGCGAGAAAGAACTCGCATGATAATAATAATAATAATAATAATGGCCGCGCATACTAAATACAATTTAAACTATGTAGTGTAATGAAGTCACTGGTAAATTGAAATGAAATATCTGAACGTATAAATAAGTGTTTGAAAGGTGAAACATTCGACACCAACGTTTGCCGAGTTTAGAAAGTTCGAATTGAATGTAGCCGCTGTGTATACCATTAGTTTCTCAAGAAGATCTCATCATCCTTTATGCTAAGTTCAGGTCACTCACAACGTCAAAATAGCGAAGGAACTGGAGAAAATGTAGGGGTTCTGAAAGAATTAAAATATCTGAGGTGTTCGGCTGACGCTGAAAGTTGAAAATAGAATGAAACAGGACGAACGAGGCATAGGCGCGATAAAAGCTCTGGTAGCGAGCGAGTGCTCGAGTGTAGATGTAGCAGGAGCTTTGAGATTTACGTTGATGCCAACATTGATGTATGGACGTGAGGAGCTCGTTTGACGTGACAGCTCACTATTTAGACTGAGAACAGTTGAGATGAATAAATAATAATTTGAGAAGCATGAGTGATGTAAAACGAATTAATCGAACATTTTGGGATCTTTTCCTTTATAGCACCCCTAATTTCTTCTTTCCAGTTAGTAACAATTTTGACACGGGTTAAGTCGTGATATTTTCGTTAAAACTAACGAAAATATGACGACTTAACCCGTGTCAAAATTGTTACTAACTGAAAAGAAGAAATTGGGAGTGCTTTAAAGGAAAAGATCCACATTTTGTACCATTTCACTTCAAATCTTTAATATTTCCTGTATTTCCTGTATTTTCTGTATTTTTTTAAAATCGTAGGATAATCTCTAGGAGCGTTCCATTTTTCAATATTAAACATCCACTCATAAAACATATACCATTTGAAAGCTCACATTTTTCTGAGTCTAAAAATGTAGTAATCCAAAAGTATCAATAGCAAATAAAAAGTAACTAGATTTAATTAAGTGTTTGACGCGTGACGTCATTAACTACGTTATATAGGTTGGCTAAGTTATAAAGCTTCAGTCTGTGTTGTAAGATGGTATTTTTGGTAATTGTTACGCTAACCTAACCTAACATGAATATGTTATTACATTATCATTCGTATAATTTAGGTCTCGGGGGTAGGGGGGGCGGAGCCCCCGTAAAGATCACGCATCACAAATTGATCGGTATAAGGTTTTATATTTAAACCTAGTTACTTTTATTTGCTATTGATACTTTTGGATTACTACATTTTTAGACTCAGAAAAATGTGAGCTTTCAAATGGTATATGTTTTATGAGTGTATGTTTAATATTGAAAAATGGAGCGCTCCTAGAGATTTACCAAATCGTAAACCAATTTGAAGCCACTCTGAAGTTATTTTCCAAATGTCTACACTTTAAATTGTCACGCCAAAGATATGAGCAATGAAATATTGGCGAAGCTGTTTTGCGCTCCCAACTGCATTTCAGATTTTAAATAAAAATGGCTAACTTAACCCAATGGGTCTGAACGTAACCCGGCATAACCTAACCTAACCTAACCTAACTAACCGAATGTAATCTAATTTAAACTAACTTAGTATGAATTAATATGAATACTTTGAATTTTTATGTACTTAGAGATGATATATTCAAACCTGAAAATTATAAAAATTATACACATTCTGGTTATCTTTTCTAATTAATTTACGCTTTTCCAAAACAAGCCATTATCGAATATAAAACACCGAAAATACTCAATACAATGAATCCTTTCGGTAAAATAGCACCAGCTCTTAGTTCGTTTAGTGTTGAAATATGTTTATAACTAAAAATTATAAAGTTTCTTTTATTGATATTTAAGATTAAGAAAAGTTTATTATTGATCAACCAATTAGAAATTTGGGTTAATTTAGTACTAATAGTATTTTTTTTCGAATAGCCAAGGTTTTATTAGAAAAGGAAATTGCTAAGCCATCGACATTATTATTATTATTATTATTATTAGAACTTCAGAACATTTGAGCCCCGTGAAAGATCATATAATAAAACACCCATAAAAATGGATAATGCATAAAAAAGAAAGGACATAAGGAAGTTAGGTTATAATAACCATTACTGTAAGTAGACAATAATAATTTTTTTCATCATAATCACTATATAAATTACATCATAGCCAATCCACTAATTATTGTACAAACGCTATTTTAGTCTTAGTCAAAATATTACTCGTACTTTTGAAACACTCTTTTAGTCCTTTAATACTCAGAGGTCTTTTCTGATAATGAATAAAATCATTTGTCGTTAGTAGAACAAAATCATGTAAAATGTCCCTTGGTGGTGAAAGGTCAAAATTAATTCTTATTCGAGCTTCATTTATAAATTATAAATCAATCAACAATGCTATAGTTTCTTCAGGCGAATAATAATAATAATAATAATAATAATAATAATAATAAATAATAATAATAATAATGATAATAATAATATAATAAAATTTATCATTATCATTATCATCATCATTATCAATAATAATAAATATAAATAAATAAATAAATAAATTAAGAAACTAAAATAGAACCGTGAAGAACACCATGCTTAACAATTAATTTTGAAGAATAGACCCTAAACTGAAATAAACTGTTACCTGTATTAGATACTTTTCAAACCAAGGTTATCAATAGCACTTATAAAGTCGTAGCAGAAGAGTATATCATGATCTATCACATCGGGGCTTTGTTGAATTCTATAAAGGTGGAACAAATGTTTAATTCTCATTAGCAAACTTTAAGATCGTTACTTCAATAGACTAACTTTCGCAGAATTCATGTTGACATGCAGATGTAACAAATAATTGTGTTTGGGGCTGTTTAACCTCCGTCATGTGACGGAGGGGACATGGAGGGGACCTAAAGTTTTACGTGGGATTCAAACCACTGGTAACTATATCACCAAATTCATTTCAGAATCAAATACATACAAATGAACTCCATAAAGTCAGAAAGGTTATTTTCGCATTTGTTAACTTATAAATTATGTTGCTTTATTAATACAAATGTTTTGTATCGTCTTATATATATATATATATATATATATATATATATATATATATATATATATATATATATATATATATATATATATATAAATAATAATTATTATTATTATTATTATTATTATGACACAACATTGTACATTAGTGGGATCTGCTAAACAGGTTTAAAGCATAATTTCGAAGTGTTACTTTGCCCTTTAATTATTAATTAATCTATATAGATATAAGGAAATAAGGAAAGGAAATAATGAACTAACAGACGATCTAAAAGAAATATCTGAAACATTGAGAGCCCAGTATAAATCAGTCTTCAGTACCCCAAAAGAGTGACAAAGCGATACCTGACATAGTTACTTCTTTGAAGAGAAATTGCAAGGAGATTGTATAACAGATTTTGATTTTACCCCAGAAGATATAGGACAAATGAAATCACACTCAGCTGCAGGTCCAGACAAATCGAATGCATTATTGATTAAAAACTAAAAATGAAATACCCACACCCATTTACTGGATATGGAGAAGATCCCTAGACTCTGGGGAAATATTGAGTATCTTGAAAAGAGCAAACATTGTCCCTATATATATATAGAAGAGGGGATAGATCTCAAGCAAAAAACTATAGACCTGTGTTTTTGACGTCCCATCTTACCAAAGTAGTTGAAAGAATAGTTAGAGAGAAAACATATGATTTCTTGGAGACACTGGAAAAAAACAACGAAAATTAGCGCAGATTCCGATCAGGAAGATCATGTCTATCACAACTTATAGAGCACTATAACAATATCCTAGACACACTTGAAGGCAATGAAAACTATGTCATATACACAGATTTTGCTAAAGCTTTCGGCAAATGTCATCATGGTATAATAGCACATAAAATGAAACATAATTTATGGAAATAACGGACAAAGTTGGAAAATGGATCTACAACTTCCTCAGAGAACGTCTACAGGTCATTAAAATTCAAGGTATATTATCATCAGAATCGGAAGTAAGCAGCTCAGTACCACAGGGAACAGTATTGGCCCCGCTCCTTTTCATTATCATGCATTTTTTAAGCTTTTCCCACTGGGCGACAAAGGCAGATCGGGAAGTGGGGGGTGGGGATTAAGGCAGGGGTGTGCTGCCAATTTTTTAACAATAAGTTCTGATACAGATAGGGGTGTAAATCGGCGAGCGCCAATGGCGCGAGTCATTAAGCTAGGGGGGTCTGGGGTGAGCTTTTCCAAACAGCATTTTGTAACATTTTGGCAGAAATTATTTAACATATTCTTTATACTCACTAATGACACAATTATCTAAAAATAAACTAATTTTTCATCAGAAAATAAATAAATATTGAAACGACCACTGCTTGTGATACTACTTATATTTTTCTATAAAATCCTGAAAAAATGAAAAAAAATTTAGATATAAATAAATTTCTACTGACTTAAATATTTGTTAAAAACAAACAAACGGTTCGGTGATCCAATCAAAATTTAACAACCAGTTCGGGCTAACCGGACCGAACCGGTCCCAGCACACCCCTGGATTAAGGATACTATGGATCCGGATGTTCCCTAATCAGGCCACCATCCCCGTGTGGTCTGAAATAACACTAGCATTATCTATATATAAGTATTCAATGTAAATTTCATATTTACATTTAGGATAAACAGTTCTAATTGTGGCATATGTGCGTGTATTATATGTATTCATATGGCTTCCAAGACAATGCTCCCAAGACAACTCCCAAGACAATTCTATTTTTAAAAATTTTGAAAATTCCTTATCGCCCAGTACCCTAAAATTTCATTTACTGGGCGATAAATTTTCTTCATTGGGTGACATCCATGTTGCCCACTCACTAGGTTAAAAAATGCTCTGAGACATAAATGAAGTAAACAGCAACAGTATAGTAACATCCTTTGCAGACGATACAAAGATCAGCAGAAAAATCAGCGCTGCAAAAGAGGTGGAGGCCTTGCAGAGGGACACGAACAGAATATACAAATGGTCAGAAGAGAACAACATGACATTTAACACCTAGAAATTCCAGCTCTTGAGATATGGTAGAAATGAGGATCTCAAACAGACAGCATATTATGCCCCGGACAGACAGGAAATTTAGAGAAGCACGAAAGCGATAGATTTGAGGGTTATAATGACCGATGATGCGAAATTCGAAATGATGCGAAACAAAGCAAAAAGAGTCGCAGGACAGGTACTAAGAACCTTTAAAAGAAGGGACAAGACAGTAATGATTTTCCTGTTGAAAACACTGATCATACCAAAACTTGAATACTGCTCAGTCTTGACGTCCCCAAAAAAAGAAGGAAGAAATTAATAAACGAGAAGATATTCAGAGCCATTTCACAACCAAGATCGATGGCTGCATGCATCGCAACTATTGGGAAAGACTAACTACATAAACTAAATCTGTACTCCCTGGAAAGAAGAAGAGAAAGATACACCATAATATATACATGGAAAATGATCGAAAAACTGGTATCCAAACAACACTGGAAAATAGGAAAAGCAGAATGTGTAGTGTTCTCAAATTAAAGGCCCGACAAGGCGTCTCCTCAATACTGAAGGAAAATAGTTTGGTTGTCAGGGGGCCAAGACTTTTTAACCAGTTTCCAAAGGCCCTCAGGAACGTGACAGGGGTCAAAATTGAAGTCTTCAAAAGAAGACTAGATGTTTGGGTCAGGATAGTACCAGATGAGCCGGATTAGCCGGATGTGCGATGGAGAGCACAAGAGAGCAACTCGCTCCTCCACTAAGCCAGGCCTAGAGGCGGGGCCACCAGCTTGACCTTCGTGTGAAGAGAGACCAACGCACGGAACTGTTACGAGGTGTGTATGTATATATATATACAGGGTGTCCCGTAAGTCTGGACCAATAGGGAAAAATAATAAAATTACAAAATAGTCCAAAAATTTATTACATAATCTGTTCAAAGTGTCCGCCGTTGTGTCGCACACATAGTTGAAGACGCAATCTCCACTGCGACAGCACTTTCTGAATCACAGTCGCAGAAATTTCTTGACACGCCTCCACAATGCGTGCTTTAAGGTGGAAAATGTTCTGAAGTTTGACCTCGTACACTTTGGCTTTCAAGTGGCCCCACAAATAAAAATCATAATAAAAAATAATAAAAAAATAATAATAATAAAATAATAATAATAACATAATAAAAAAATATATTATAAATCCCTATGGGTCCAGACTTACGGGACACCCTGTATATATATATATATATATATATATATATATATATATCATAAGGCTTTCCATTTGGTATAGGCTTTATACTCCCATAATTATAATGAAGGAAAATGGAAGCACAACCTTCCTAAACATGAAATACAATTTTAAATTTCGTATTGTTCAAATCAAAACTGAAAAAGTTTTGTTACGAAATAAAGATTTGAAAAGGTGATATTTTATTTAGAGTCATCAGTTTACTCGTGGGTCTACATTTTAACTTGAGCAAATCAGGCTTGAGGTCCCGCCTATTGTTGCTGCCTGGTACAGGAGAGAATTACTCTCCCTGACCCGAAGTATTTGACGTATCCAAGCATACTTGACTCGTCTGATATCTTCTTGCGCGAGTCATCCCGCCTGGATGACTCGCGCAAGAAGTCTTGCGGAAGTCAATTTCCCCTCATTTGTGGGATCTGATGAAAGAGTGTGTTACTTTTTACTTTCATCCACCATTGTTACCCGCAACGAGTGGCTAGTCAGGAAGTTACCCAAGAAATTTATCGAGTCGGGCGTTTACAATGTTGTTTAATGAATACTGCGTACGTTACGCAATTCCTTTGGTAAAATATTGAATAATTTTGGGCTTCGAATGATCAGAGTTTTCTATCTTCGTTCTCGGACCTCCCAATCCTGTTCCAACAGCGATGACGCATAATTTAATCTACCTTTCCGTTCACTCTATTTTGTTTTGTTTTTCGTTTTTTATAGTTTTGAACGCCGCCTTTATACATTTTACGTACATAGAAAAATATTATCATGTATTGTTTACGGTACCTTTACTTCAGTTTCAGACACTTCAGGCGTGACCAGTGATGCTCATTTATTGTTTGTACTATTTTAGAAGCGAAGGTTTTTTTGTCGCCAAAGAGTGAGAATCCCGAAGGAAGCCATTTTCATTTCGATTAATTCCTATTCCCGCATTAAGTTAGATTTTTCGTAGAAAATACGCCTTGGGACCCCAATTACGTCACCGTCTCTTTTTAGTTTTGCCCATAGTTGGAATTCCCACTTCGAGGATTCCCCCGTACTCGCGAACCGCTGATGGAAATGAGAATGACACTGAGTGAGGAGTAATCTCATTCGTGGATACGCGCTCTTCCGATATGAAAATTTACTCTATTGTTTATGATTCTTATTAATTTTTTCCTGTCATATAGTTTCAATATTACGGGGTTTCTTGAACTTTGTGCCTCGTACCGAATTATACATTAGTGCGATGCGTGTCACTTATATTTTGACGTAATATGTGGTGGCGTTGCTTAATTCACAGTTACTTTTTTGCATTTCTGCGTTGTTACCATATCCAAAAAGATGGAATTCATCATCACTTAATTTAACTTTATGCCAAATTCTATAATTTACTTAAACAAACTGTTGATGTTCTTTTTTTATTTCTTGTTACAAGTTATACGAGTCAAAAGTCGCGCTTCGAGAATACCTATATTGTACAATAGATACTTTTAAGGCGGGACTTCTGACTCACCCTATATATATATATATTATATATATATATATATAAAATATGCGTATATAATATAAAAATAACTATTTTCAAGTAAATTATAATAGATAAGCTTCTATTTAAAGAAATGAATATATTTGCCATTCACCACAATTGTAATTCATTAACTCGTAAATAAAAACCATTAGACTGTAGCTCTCTTCTTCTTCCTTACACTAAAAAATAATAAATAAATAAGTAAAAATAAATGTGGCAAAATATACAGCATTAATATACACATTTCGCGGATGTATATATAACTTCCATATCCAAAATTCCGCTCGTAAATCTTGGCTTGGAAACGGCTTCTTGACTCTTACAACTGGCGGGGAAATTACAGAGCCAAATAGTTTAATTTTTATAATTTTGATGGTCTCTTACATAAAGTAATAATGACCAGTTTCATTCGGCTTAAGTGTTTTCTTTTTTTTCTTTTTTTTTTTTTTAATAAATCTCAAGTTGGAACGGTTTACGAGGTAAAAAGAATATATATATAATATATATATATATATATATATATATATATATATATATAATATTAATATTCAATTTTAGATAAAAAGTATTCTGGTATAATTTTGGAGTTATCATGGAGGTTGGCAATTGGAGGGAGCAATATATTCATTAAATAACAATTAGTTTCGGTCGATTATTGTAATTTTATTCTGATATTTCGAAGGCAAGATACAAGTTCCTCTTTCGGATTAGAAGCTATCCAATTCCTTTGATTTAAGTGATAATTTTTGTTTTGTTCCTGAATTTATAAAATGGAAATAAATTTTAATTACTGAAGCCTTGTACAGTATATATATATATATATATATATATATATATATATAGAGAGAGAGAGAGAGAGAGGAGGAGAGAGAGAGAGAGAGAGAGAGAGAGATATGCAGTCAATAAATTCGCGGAATCACTAGTACTGGTTTTGAATGATGAAATTCCGCGAATTTATTGACTGTACCCCTTATACGCATGGCATACCGGTATAGATATAAGAATAAATATATGTAGAGAAATAATAGAAGATATAAATATGAGAATACATTCTCAGTAATGTATTAGTACAGAAATTAGTGCGACGATGAGTAATCCAACAATTTCAAGTATTCTTCTTTTCAAATAACGTAAGAAAAAAGAGCCTAAAAAAAATAGGGTTGTTTTTTCCTACTTTATCTTCTGCTTTCCATTTTACTTATAAAAAGGTACAGTTAATTACCTGATGAGAATGATCCAAATAACAAAACTTTTTATATTACTTATAATTTTATTGTTTTACTTTAAATTGATGCTTGTTACGTACGGGTAAATGAACAGTATTTTTTCAGAGGTATACTCGTAGGTACAGAAATGAGCTTCGAACGCCATCCCTTATTCCCTTATACACGGTGGTTCTTAACTCCTGGGTCGCGAACCAAAATGGGGTCGCCAAGTTATTTTGACTGGGTCATTAAATTGTATTATCATTTATTTACGTTATTCCTAATCATTTTACCATTAATTATTTATTTT